>SKCR01010128.1:0-135625 GCA_019454045.1 Zanthoxylum bungeanum
GAGTTTCGGTTCCTCTACCACACATATGACACCCCATTGTTCAGAACATTTTACTCGAAAGGTTAGCTGCTGTTGGTAGCCATCCAAATAGGCCTTTCCATACAAAGATCTTGATTTTTTCAGGTATCCACATACCTCATACCCTTCTCCAAATGCTCTATTCCGAGCATGATGTAGAACTTTCATCTACTGCTATCTTACAATTCATAGCCAAGTGGTATGCGGACTTTATATAGAAGTTGCCCCTTTTATCGAAGTGTCATATCAATTGATCTTGCTTTGCTTCATTGGGCAGAGGAATATTCAGAATCTCCTGAGCATCTTCATCTATAAAGTTCTCATTGATAAGGTCTTCATTCCATCCATTGTTTCCCAGTAGTAAAGAGCTAACCTTTATATTTCCAAATAGAAACTTGCTCAAGACAGGTCTAAAGAGCTTTGGCTTAGGCAGCCAATTACTATCCAAGATTGTCACATTTTCCCCATTACCAATCCTTCATATAAGCCTTTTTTTTAACAATTCTCTCCCTCAAAGAATGGTGCTCCATATAAATGAAGGGTTGTGCCCTAAACTTGCACTTTGAAAGTGCCCATTTTTGAAGTACCTAACTCTAAGAATGGCTGCCACTAGTGAACCCGGTTTTGTAAAATTCTACATCCATGCTTAGCCAGCAGAGCTTGGTTAAATAATTCAAGGTCCCTAAATCTCACGCCATCTTCTTCTTTTGATCTGCTCAGCCGATCCCAACTAGCCCAATGGATCATTCTTTTCTCGCTCGATGACCCTCACCAAAAGGAATTTAGCTTCTTTTGCATCTCATCACCTAAGCCACAAGGGAGTTTGAATACACTCATTGCATATGATGGGATTGCTTGAGCAACATCTTTAATTATGACCTCTTTGCCGCCAATAGAAAACAATTTTTTGTGCCAGTTAGTAGCCCTCTGAAATACTATATTATTTTTTCTTACCATAGAGGGCAATCCTAGGTACCGCTCATGAGGGGAGGCCGCGTTAAGCTTAAAAATATTCTTTATCTCCTCTATTGTTACTAGATTAGTGTTGGGGCTGAACAAGATTGAAGACTTCTCATAATTAAAGATTTGGCCCGATGCATTTGCGTAGGAATCAAAAAGAACCTTCAAATTTGTACAATCTCTTGTCGAAGCCTTTGTGAAGACCAAGCTATCATCCGCAAAAAGTAAATGCGAGATGCCCACACCATTTTCAAATTTCAGTCCATTAAAATCTATCTCCCTCATGCCTTTATTCAGCAGCCCTAAGAGTGCTTCCGCACAAAAAATGAAGTGATAAAAAGATAATAGGCATCCCTATCGAAGCCTTCTCTATGGATGTATCAACCCTTTAGTCTTGTCATTAATAAGAACAGAGAAGCTGGGAGTAGAAATGCAATTGAATCAGCCCTTTCCAAGATTCCGGGAACCCAAATTTATCCAACACCCTCATTACAAATCTCCATTCTACTTTTTCGTAAGCTTTACTTATATCCAATTTTAATGCCACCAAGCCTTTGTTGCTCTGTTCTTCCTCACCTTGTGTAGACACTCGTATCCAATAATAACATTGTATGTGATCAACCTGTCTGAGACAAACTCACTAAGGTTCAGAGATATCAAGTCACCAAACACCATTTTTGAGCTTATTAGCCGCACATTTAGCTAGGGGTGTTCATAGGGTCGGGTCAACTCGTGACCCGACCCGATTCGCGTGGGTTTAAAAAAAATGAATTTCACCCGACCCGTCATGACCCTATTATATTTTTATTATTTTTTTAAGGTTTTACTATTATTTCATTTTTTTAATTACTTTTGTTGTATTAAAACTTTATATATATGATAATTTTCAGGATATAAAATAACTAATATTTATATTTCAAAATAATTAATTCATAAAAAAAAATTATGCGACTCGACGACCCGACCCGACCCGTACTCGCACCCGATCGGGTTTCACCTCGGCGTGACTTAACTCGCGACCCGACCTCTATCGTGAAGGGGGTATTTAGAACTGAATGCATATTCTCAGTCAATCTTTTTTGAATTCCTTACAATGTCAATTCAATCTGTTCCGATGAAGGGTCTGTAGATGTGAAGATACCAGAAAAATAATTATTGGTCGCTGCAGCAATATCCTCTTCACTAGTCACCCATCCCCATTAGCATCTATTATTCCCTTAATCATTTTCTTCTTTCTCCTTTCCAAGGCATATGCATGAAAGAACTTTGTATTTCTATTCCCAGCTTTGAGCCAAGAGATTCTTAACCTTTGCCTCCAATAAATCTCCTCTTATCGCAGCAAAGAATCAATTTGTTCCTCTATCCTATCAATTTTTTTACCTCCTCAGAACTGATCACCTTGCCTTTTTTCACTGCCCGTAGTTCATCTCGCGGTGCCCTTATATTTTTATGTCTGCCCCCAAACTCCTTAGTACTTCAGGTCTTCAGACTCTCTTGAGTTTTCCCCACACACTCAACAAAAGCATGGAGTGGGCTGCATTCCTTTGCTCCCCTATAGGCTTTCCAGCAGTCCTTAATAATATTTCCACAAACTTGATAAGGGCTCCACATATCTTCATAGAAGAATCTCCTACCTTCAACTTTACTTAGCAATTCCCTCCATATTCTACCATTCACTTCCAATAAAATCGAACTGTGATCTGAACCCAAAGTTCTACATTCCTACTCGTGAGCACCATATTCGCACTTTAGTTAAGGGCCAATAGAAACCACATATTTCAATAGACAAATAAAATTACATTGAAATATGTATATTTTTTTGTCTTTTTGTATGTGTGTATTGAGAATCTAATGGGAGATTCATTAACTTATTAAATTAAGAGACACATTAAAAAATAGAAAACACATATTTTTATATGTTAAAAGATAAATAATATTATATTGAAATCAGTATTTTCTATATTATATATATATATATATATATATATATATATATATATGTGTGTATGAATGTATATGTATCTATGTTTGAGATTTGTTTTTGGGAATCTAACCTACAAGTGTATGGTTCCAATAAAAGATATCAGCTTGTTGAGTAACTGAGTAAGCACGTGAGGTAGGGTTGTTAGCCAACAAGAATCCAATGTTTTTTTTTTTTTTTTTTTTTTTTTTTTTTTTTTTTTATGGTTTCAAAAATAAAGTAAATAAAACTGCAGCTGCAGGAAGGCCAACTGGTACTGGAAACTTTCATTGGATGTAACTGCATAGGGGTGCGGTTACTACTTGACGCCTCTTATTTTAGGTCCAAGTCTGTTTATCGAATTTAAGGTGTTTGAAGGTTTTTTATTATTTAGGAGAAGTTTAGTCTTTTAAATTATTATTTTTTTGAAGGTTATAAGGAAGATTTTATTAATAATTATAAGATTATTTCTTTAGTTGAATCCTATGTTTAGGAAATCTTAAAACTCGATGAAGTCTAAAACAATTACAAATAAGTAATATGCATCGCATAAATTTTTACAACATCCAATAATCTTAATTTCAGGTTGGAAATCTACCCTCACATATGGGTAGATCCATAGATGAACAAAGATCTGGGTAGTAAAATAGCAAAAAAAACCCAATTCCCATGAAAGAAGCTCAGGAAACTCGCTAACAGGAGGAAAAGCTCAATTTTTCGGCAAGTCTTGGTCAAATAACAGGAAATTGGGATGAGAAAAAAGTTAAAACAGCAAAAGAAGGGGAGAAGAAAACTGAAAATAAGAGAGAATGGTGAGCAAAGAAAGAAAAAAGGGAGTGAATGGAAAGAAAAAAATGAGGGAGAGGGATTTTTGGTTTGTGCCCCCGAACCACACAAAAGAGATTGGTTGACGGCACTGCTAAAACAAAAAAGACCGAGAAATGATATACATACTCCCTTTTATACTTATTATTTTCGAGAACGATAATCCTTACTGCGTTTTGATTATTATCCTTGTCCAAGAATTTCACAAAATCAATAGCCAAACGCAGCAAATTTCATATATCAAAACGCAAAAACCGCAGCTACCATGAAAAATTTGACCAAACCCAATTCTTTCTCCAATTCCTTTCTCCAAATCGTCTATCACAAAATCCCCAGCTACCATAGCTACACCAACTTGAGGAAACCACACCGCAGGAAACCACACAGGTAATAATAATTCATAAATCGTCACTTTTACTATGAAAAATTTGTTTGATTTGAGAGTGTATTTTTGTTTGATAATGGTGTAGTGAGATTCTGTAGATTAGTGTTTTAGTTCATGGTGATCAAGAGAAATTTGCTTGTTAGGTCTTTATGGTTAAAGGGAGTGAAATTTGATGATGGTTTTGGGTTTTGTATTTCTTTTGACTGTTGTTTTTTGTTGGATTAAGTAGGATTTTTGCAGTGATAATCAGATTTCATGGCTTGCTTGAGGAGATAAAATTCATTCATTGTGATTGGTTAGCTTCAGCTCTTTTGGGGATGCTTGCTAGAAAATGGAAGAGATCTTTCGCTATTGTTGTTGTTTGGGTTGATGTGCAGATCGTGTGTGAATTGATTTAATTACTACCATTTTCTAGCATTATCAGATGAAGAAGAAGCAACAGCAGTGGCTGTTGTGAAAAAGGTAGCTGCTAGAAGAGCCATGGCAGCTCTCATTCCTTCATTGCTTCTTGATTCTTTTGAAACATTAACTTGTTGAGCTCTGATAATCACGGGCAATTTGTGGCCATGCACAGCTGAGGTTGAAACTGAAGCAATATTGCACTGAGCTCAGATGATCTAGCACTTCCTGAAATTGCATAGTTGCATGCCAATACACTAGAGTTCATGGCTGCCATTGCTGCTGCACAAATGTTCTGTTTACAAAATGTACAAAGGTGATAACAAAGAGTGGCTTAATTTGTTTTTGTGTAAGTGACTTGTGGATAAATTGGTGGAGATTTTGGTGATGAGTTGTGATGAGAGATTGTTGTGGGAGTGTGGATAAGGTGAGATTGCCTCACTCCTATTGGTTAACTTTTGCTCTTCAATTCCATGTTGTACACTTTTAGGTCTTGTGATGAGCATCAAATTCTGGGCCACTAATATGGAATTAGTATTTTGTGCTCGGTATCTTCTTGGGGAAACTGAAGACACATTGCACAAGTTCAACTTGTCATTTTTGTTGATGTGTATTTTATTTGCATGCTTGTATCTTGTTTCATTTACTCAATCAACCGCAAATTAAATTTATTCTTATTATCAACTTGATGATGATAAGCCTTATTATAATGGGAAGGTTACTCCATCGTGATTTGGAGATCACAAGTCACAATAACCACAATCACGCACGCACTAGAGAATGAATATTTCAACAAATATCTGGTGTAAATAAGAATTCGTTTAAGATCTCTTAAAATACATGACTGTTCTGAATTATGATAAACGTAAAATATGGTTTCAATCAAGTGAGACAATTCATTTTAAAGATATGCCCTGCCTCGCTACCTCCCATATCATCATCATTAGAGATAGCCCCAACTTCAGTCCAGCACTGCACAAAGGGAGATTGCCTACTTCTCCCTAATGTATTTACCATATACCACTTGTCTTTTTATTATTTTTGTAATACCTCATCATCCTCATAACCTTCAAATCTGATTCTATGTTTTTCAATCCTTCATGTATAAAATAACATATATCAAAGTTTTGTGTTCTAAATACATCAAATTAACAAAAGAATTGAGCATGATGTGCAAAACTAACTGTTATAAGTCCCTTCATGCGTAAACAGGACTTGCAATTGCAATTACTCATACATACTGGACAACGATTGGCAATTTACTCCACTGACATTTTAGGATACCTAGAAAGCATGAATGAGGAAAAAATGGTAATGACATTATTGTAAGAACAATAACAATGAAGAGTACAGAAAAGTAAAAAGCATCAATGATCCAGTTAAGAAATCTGTATAAAGCTTAAACAACTAATCTTACTTGAATTAACATCATATATATGACTTGTATAGTAGATGCCTTTATTTCATTTGGGATGCAGTGAGTGTATTAAAACATTTCATTCTATGTTCAACAACCTTTATGGTTCCAAACTAGCAAATTTAAGTCAAATGTATTAACTAGATCTGTGTTTAGTCATTCTAATTCATATGTTAAAATAAGATCCTATAGAAAAAATGGATAAAGAAAAGACATGCACTTCTAATAACATGCAACACCACTTAAAAGCAACATGGATTGGTTATCATCCATAATTCATATCTCAACAAGAATGGTGCATGCAGTTATGCAGAGTTGCTTTCTATACAAATACTTTCCAGAAAAACAAGACTGTGAATGCTAAAATCTAAACAAAACACAAATTCAATAAATCAAACATATGCCAGCAAATAGACTGTTTTTTCACAACTGCTAAAATCTAACCCCTATTCTTTTTTCACAAAGAGACTGTTTCTAAGATTTGATCCGGTGACTAAATATATAATAAATTAAGACTTGATTATTGCTTTAATCACGAACTTCAAAATACAAAATAGATAAATCAACTAAAATTCCAAATCCTGTCCTAAATTAATTCTTGCGGATCGTGTGCAAAAGACATGTGTATCATTTCTAAAACCTATATATAGACTTTAATATCCTAAGTTCAAGTTACTAAAACTACAAAAGACATGCAGAGTTATAGAAAAATTGATAAGCCCCCCAAGTATCCAGAATTTAATCGTGTATAAACAAACCACTCCCACGTGTGTGAGACTTGCTACAAAGATAAAATCATGAGAGACCATTCAGGCAGCCATTGAGGCTCCTCCCTCGAGTACCCAAAACATACAAATGACCTCGTAGAATCGGGGTTGCAAAAAATCACTTTCAGTAAAAATTTTAAGTTTAATTTACACGTTTCAACTTCAACTCTCCTATACTCACATAGATTACATTAGCAAAACCCAATTTTGAATGGCTAAATATGTTTACCACATGGATGTTCGGTGCTCAGACCACTGTCCGTTGCTTCAGAAAGTAACTGGGTGGAATGGAATAGATATAAGAAAAAAAGGGTCTTGTCGATTTCAGTATGAAAATATGTGAACTAGTTATGATCAATGCAAGGAAATTGTGAAGCATTGTTAGTTACGTGCAACTGGAAGTGGGTATAGGAATCCTGTTAACATTGTCAAAAATTAAATCTGAGGCTTATAGAACAGAATTGAAAAGTTCCAGCACAAAGGAATTTGGTGGAAAGAAAAAATAATTGGAAAATTGGATGCAGAATGAAAATGTAGTTGTATTATTTTTGTTGTATCCCTACCATTTTAATAGTTTTGTAACTTATCCTATATTGATTAGGAGCAATTATCTCACCTTCTCCTTATAAATATCGAGTAATTATTATAAATTTATTAATTTTTCAAGAATAAGCCTGAAGCCAATTATAAGGTGCTTCTCAAATTCCTTTATTAGTTTATTTATAACACGTTATCGAGCTTTATTATTATTTATTTTATTGTTTGTTTAATTTTTTATGCTTTTATATGATGCCACATTAGAAAATAAGACAATTAAATATTTGATAGTTTTTATTATACAACCATAAATGTAATTGAAAGCTACACAATAATGAATCAGAAATTTACACTACAAGAATTCGGTTTTTTAGCATCGAGGCTGACGCTAAATCTTTAGTGTTGAGACAAAGCAACACAGAAAATGGAAGCTGAAGGTCGGTCGATGAAAGTCAATCATGAAAGTAATTAATATGGATTTTGGTATTTTCAAACTTTCAAGTTTTTGCCGAACTTAATCTTTCAGTTTACTGTTTATGAAAAGTCAATCATGATTTTAAATTGTATATGATTTTTTGGTATTTAATCCTTGATTAGTTTTATTTTAGCTTTCACTCACTGAGTCATCACAAACTCACCCCCTATTTTGACAGTTTTGGATACATGTTTTCCTCTCTAGTCTCTGTGAGGTCCTTTCATGTCCAGAGGCTTGGATCGAAGGAGATTGATACCGGCTACAGTCATACGGTCGTAGAATTATAGAAGTCAAGGGTCTACATGCACGTATTTAAAATAGGCCATAAGACCGAATTTTGTGTCTAGTGTATTCATTTAGAATTTGTAAATATAACTTAACATGTAAGTATGTATACATTGATTGCATATGATGATAAGGTGTTAATATACGGGTTATGCTTGATTTCACGTTCATTTGTTGAGATAGTCATATTTAGCAGGTTCATTCATGTGCATTGTTATAGGGTACACATGTTTTGCATGGGTAAGTCAGAGGCTTAGGAGATAATTATGCCGTCTCATATCGGTCATATCCCGGACATATTGGGATGTGATAAAATCACATTTGAATTATTGTTAACAGTTAATAATAAACCATATATATATATATATATAATATATATATATATATATATCAACTCTTGATATATTAAAATTTATTAATTTTAATTTATCTCATAAAATTATCGGATCGAAAAATTTGATTCTTAACTGTTTAACCCAATATACATTGTCAACATTTGACGAAAAATTACCCTAATACGCAACGAGTATACTTAATATAATGGAACTATTTAGGTTCATGATTGGTTGTTATATACACAGACACACATATATCCATGAAGTCCTGCCCACCTATAAATTATGGTAAAACTACAAGCATACCGAATCATACAAATTGAGGTTAAATCGCTAATGTATAGTCCTTCCATCATGTCGTCTCCTATTGAATGAGGTTATAGTCTTACTGTCAAAACTTTATCTACTCAATATATATCTTATTTTCACGATTATTTTCCAATAATAAATCATATATAGAAAACTCTTTTCCGATATATTATTCATTATGTTTCAAAAATATTTTCCAAAATGTATTTTCGGCCGAAAGATTTCCAGAATATAACCTGAAGTATTAGGAGACATAATACAATCATATGGACTGATAAATCCTAATATTAACACACATTGATCTCCATGAACATCGTCCATACCTAACAGTCATCCAACGGTCATACCGTAAAAGGTTTCTGACATGTATGATATCAAACATAGAGGATCACTCACAAGACCATAATGATGTCTCAAGTCAAAGAACCATAATAACTATTTAACTCGAGAAGACAACTATTGACAGTTTTATGCAATAACTATTAGTCGTCTTCTGTGAGCCATTCGATATTCATTCCACTAATGAATATCTGCAATTCTATACGAACTTCTGCTAAGCTCAAAGTTTGTTGAGACAAACAGTATGTTCATTACATGTATAGAAATTACACTAATCTTACCGATCTAATGATCGACCCATGTCAATAGATCGAGACCATGAATAATTTATATTTGAGAGTATTCGTGATATTTCTCAACACCATTTGTAACAATTGCAACTATAACACCATATAATAAAACTTTCGAGTCTTTACTAATTTTATATAACGTTCCGAGTGTAACTCGAGATCTCTAACTCTTAGAGTAATCTAACATTTAGATTTATAATATATAAATAAAAGCAAGAACTTACCATACATATAAATAAATAATCATGATTAATAAACATTATATTGTATAAACAATAAAATATTCATAGAAAAAATGAATGGTGCTCTATTATCATTTCTAACAAATATATCAAGAGATACGGAACTAAGAACGTCTCATCCAAATTCTTCTATATTCATGTGCCCCAACAGAACAAGAAGATAAAAATATGATTAACTATTAATTTTACAGACCTGTTTACCAGCTTTGTCAGCATCAACTTTTGTGAAGTTAATAGATAGCATTGACATGTGTTGGCTTATGAAATTATCAAATTGAAATATGTTAATTTGAGGGGGAGTACATCTTCAATAAGAGCATATTATTTGAAGAAAGTTACTTATGCAGTTATATTGGTCAAATGTGTAATGTACTCTTTTTCTTTAGATCATGTCTTACCCCACAGTGGAGTTTACTGGTATAATTTTAATATGGCAATATTAAGCATATTCAACCATATTTTATAGTCGAGAGTTATATGTAATTAACGTAGTCGAGTTAAGGGGAGTGTTGTAAATGATAATAATCCCCACACTTTAATAGTTTTATAGCTAATCCCACATTGGTTATGAGCAATTATGTCACTCCAAATTCTCCTATAAATATATAGGAACTGTTGTTATTTTATTAATTCATTTTACAATAATAAGGCCTGAAGACAACTAAGTGCTTTCTCTATATGATCCCTTTAACTTTTTCACAGTTTCATGATCTATATATGGCCGAAATCTCTAACTCGGCAGTTGAATTCATGCATGGGTTTGTAATTTTCTTTGGACTGGCAATTGCTCCTCTCGTAAAATTAGTCACTGTTTCTTGGGCTCATGTCTGTATTCCTTTCTCTGAAGAAGGTCTTGATATTCGGAATTTGGTTGTTGGAATCTGGCGTGCCTAACTCAACTTTCTTGGAACGTTTTATCCTCTAACGTTGCCTGTTATAAGTTTATTCGTCACTGATTTCATATTACTAGTTCTGGTTACGATCTTAACTTTAAGGCATCTTCGATTTGGATTGGACTAAAGGCTGCCCTCCATATTATTAATTGTTATAGTCGTTGGGTTATCGAATATGGTACTGGAGTCAGTTTAGGGCATGATCGTAAGTTGCATATACATTCAGATTTCAGGGCTTCTTTTCCTCTTATTGCTGTTAGTATGGATTCTTTGGTTCTTTCTAACTCTTCAACTTCAGACAAATTAATTTGGGAAAAGTCTGCGGATGGTTTTTTTTTTTTTCAGTCTCATCGGCTCATGATTGTCTTCGTAATTCAAATAGCTCATCTTTTCCTTGGGTTCGACTATGGGGTCCCCATATTCTGCCTAGAAACTCAATTTTAGCCAGGAAAATAGTTCACAATAGAGTTCCTACAGACCACAACCTTTGGTCTTGAGGTTGTTTTATAGTCTCAATGTGCACCTTTTGTCAAGCTCCATGCTGTGCTGAAACCATGTTGCTAGCCAGCATGCAATATGTGCATGCAAACAAAGCACCGAAAGTTGATGGATGAAAGGTGCAAGTTGGATCAAAGCTGGCAAAACAAGTGTCAAACCGTGTGGCACTGTTCACATGGTTTGGACACTATAAAAAGGACCATTCATCAATTGTAAACACATCCCAGAATCTCAAATTTGTAAGAATAGAGAGTAAAGAGGGTTGAGAGTTTTTTGTAAAGCTTAGGGTTGTAAGCTTTGTAATTCTTTGTTTGTGTGATAAAAAAGAAGAGTTTTCTCTCACATCTCATCTATTGTGTGTGTTTCAACACAACAAGTGGTATCAGGAGCTAAGGTTCCACGGTGAGATCCCGAAACTCGGAAACAGAGCTTCGGTTCGGAAAGTCGATTCCGACGAAAGTTGTCGAAAATCGATTTTGAGCATACCATTGGACATTTCACGGTGAGACGAGCACGGTGGTATATTCCGAAGATAGATCGGAGGTCCAGAGCAACCGCACGCTCGCCACGCGCCAGACAGAGACTTGGTCACGCGCAGGAGCTAAGGTTCCACGGTGAGATCCCGAAACTCGGAAACAGAGCTTCGGTTCGGAAAGTCGGTTCCGACGAAAGTTTTCGAAAATCGATTTTGAGCATACCATTGGACATTTCACGGTGAGACGAGCACGGTGGTATATTCCGACGATCGATCGGAGGTCCAGAGCAACCGCACGCTCGCCACGCGCCAGACAGAGACTTGGTCACGCGCTCCACGCGCGCTCAAAGAAGAAGACGAGTCCACGTGTCCGCCACGTCAGCGCCCAGTCATCTGACACGTCAGCCGGTCAGCAGCACAGTCAGCAGCCCAGTCAGCAGTCCACGTCAGCAGACCAGTCAACAGCCACGTGTGCATCCAGTCAGCGCCATGTCAGCGCCACATGTCTGCCACGTCAGCAGCACTGACACGTCAGCAATTTTAGTCCCTGAACTTTTCCATAATTGCAATTTGGCCCTGAATTTTTGGAAATTGCACTTTGACCCCTGTAATTTCTGAAATTTGCAAATTCATCCCTGTGTCAGATTTTGACAAACGAAGTGTCATTTCCACCATTTTCGACCATTCCGGACGCAACGGTGAGGTTTGTTTTTTGAAATTATGCTTAGAATTTTTATGATGGATGGGGGCAATGGAAAAATGGTTTTGTTAACCAGTACCAATTATTTCACATAGAGAGGAAGGATGAAAGACCTTCTGTATGTGAAGGACTATGATGGATCGATATTTTTGGAGCAGAAATCAGAAGAAATTTCCGATGAGAAGTGGGTTAATCTTCACCAGAAAACATGCAGTACTATTCGTCAGTGGATCAACGATAGTATCGTGAACCATGTCAGTGAAGAAACAAATGCACGTGTCTTATGGAGAAAGCTGCAGGAGCTTTTCCGAGCAAAGACTGGCAACAACAAGCTGTACTACATCAAGAAGATGATGGGGTTGAAATACCAGGAAGGTACAGCTGTGGCGGACCATATCAACGATTTCCTCGGCACCATGAAAGAATTGTCGGGATTGGGCATAGACTTCGGTGATGAGGTAAATAGCTTAATACTCCTTAATACGTTACTAAAATCATGGGAAACGTTCAGATCTACGGTGATAAATTCAGCCGCAGATAGGAAAGTCACTATGGAGATGGCGAAAACCAGGATCTTCGAGGAATAAAAGAGGACGAGAATGCAGGAGTCAGCATCAGCCTCAACCTCAGAAGCTTTAGTGACAGAAAGGAACACCAGAAGGGGGAGGAGTAAAAGCCGAGGCCCAGGTAGACCAGACAAGAACCGAGGTAAATCAAGAACTAGGGAAATTAAATGTTTCCACTGTAAAAAGAAAGGCCATATGAAGAGGGACTGTTACAAACTGAAGAACGAGCAGTCCAGAAGAGATAATGACTCTAACCAAGAATGAGTTGCTACTACCACCGAAAAAACCTCCAAAGAATTCTGCATAATATACGAAGAAGATGTTGTGAATCTTGCCAGCCACGAGACCAGTTGGGTGATAGATAGTGGCGCATCCATACACACCATATCTCGCAGAGACTTCTTTTCATCTTACACGTCAGGGGACTACGGTGCTGTAAGGATGGGGAATGACGGCCAGTCTAAAGCCGTCGGTATTGGAGACATCTGCCTTGAAACAGACAACGGGACAAGGCTAGTGTTGAAGGGAGTCAAGCACATCCCAGACATCCGGTTAAACCTGATCTCAACAGGCAAGCTGGATGATGAAGGTTTTTGCAGCACCTTTAGTGACAGAACCTGGAAGCTCACTAATGATCAATGGTGGTGGCACGAGGTAAGAAAAATTCAACTCTGTATTTGATGCATGCTAAGCTTTCCAATAGTAGCATAAATACAGTCAACAATAATGAGACAGCCGAGCTATGGCATAAGAAGCTCGGTCACATGAGTCAAACAGGGATGAAAATACTACGCAGGCGGAATGTTCTCCCGAATTGAAGAACTCACACTTACGGAAGTGTGAACACTGCATGGATGGAAAGCAGAACATGGTGTCCTTCCAGAGCTCCTCGCCGTAACAAAATCCGGAGGTACATGACCTCATACATTCAGATGTATGCGGTCCGATGCAGACTAGAACACTTGGTGGGTCACTGTATTTTATGACATTCATTGATGATCATTAAAGGAAGACATGGGCATACACCTTGAAGAGAAAAGATCAAGTGCTGGGAGTGTTCAAGGAGTTTCATGCCCTGGTGGAGAGAGAAACCGACAAGAAGCTCAAATGCATCAGAAAAGACAACGGTGGAGAATACAGAGGTTCGTTTGATCAATACTGCAAGACAGAAGGAATCCGACATCAAAAGACACCTCCAAAGACACCTCAGCTGAATGGCCTAGCTGAGAGGATGAATATAACCTTGTGCGAAAGGGTCAGAAGCTTGCTGTCACAAGCCAAGCTGCCGAAGACATTTTGGGGGGAGGCACTCAACACAACAGTACATGTTTTGAACATGTCCCAAACGGTCGCACTGAAAGGTAATGTTCCTAACCAAGTCTGGACAGGTAAATAAGTGTCTTATGAACACTTACATGTCTTTGGGTGCAAATCATTTGTACACATCCCAAAGGACGAGAGATCCAAGCTTGATGCAAAGACGCGACAATGTGTCTTTATTGGCTATAGTCATGATGATTTTGACTACAAACTGTATGATCCTGTGGAGAAGAAGATTGTCAGAAGCCGAGATGTTGTCTTCGTCGAAGACCAGACCATAGAAGATATCATAAAAGAACTGAAGATAATGCCCCAACAATACAGAGATGTGAATCCAGAACCTCATGCACCGGTGCCAGTACGAGTTGAAGATGAGGTTTCCAAACATGAGGGTACAGGTGATGAAGCTCCCAGAGATGATGATCATGATCAACCACCAGTACCAGAAGCTGCACCAACAGTTTCACAAAGAAGGTCTGACAAAGAAATGCGAGCTTCAACGAAATACTCTGCATACGAGTATGTGTTGCTTACTGACGGGGGAGAACCCGAAAGCTACAAGGAGGCTGTGGAAACGGAGGACAGAGAAAAATGGGAGGAAACCATGCAAAATGAGATGAAATCTCTGCATGACAATCACACTTTTGAGTTGGTGAAATTGCCAAGAGGCAAACAGGCTTTGAAGAACAAATGGGTGTACAAGGTGAAGCAATAGGAGCACACTTCACAACCCCGATACAAAGCCAGACTAGTTGTCAATTAATGGATTCAATCAGAGGAAATGCATTGACTTCGATGAAATCTTCTCTCCAGTTGTGAAGATGTCATCCATCAGCGTGGTACTCAGCTTAGCAGCAAGCCTCGACCTGGATGTTGAGCAGATGGATGTCAAGACCGCATTTCTTCAAGGAGATCTGGAAGAAGAAATTTATATGGAGCAACCAGAAGGCTTCAGAGTCAAAGGAAAAGAGGACCATGTGTGCAAACTCAGGAAAAGCCTCAACGGTTTGAAACAGGCACCGAGACAGTGGTACGTGAAGTTCGAGTCAGTTATGGGGGAGCAGGGATACAAGAAGACCACTTCAGACCATTGTGTTTTCGTTCAGAAATTCTCTGACGATGACTTTATCATCTTACTGCTGTATGTAGATGATATGTTAATTGTTGGCCGGAATCAATCGAGGATTGATAATTTGAAGCAGCAACTGAATAAGTATTTTGAGATGAAAGACTTGGGGCCAGCTAAAAAAATTCTTGGCATCAGGATCGGCCATGATCGGAAAGCCAGAAGATTATACTTGTCACAGGAGGAGTACATCGAGAAAGTACTTTAAAGATTCCAGATGGATAAGGCTAAAGCGGTTAGCACTCCTATTGCTACCCACTTTAGATTGAGTACACAACAGAGCCCCTCTACTGAGACAGAGAAGGAGGAAATGAAACAGGTTCCATACACCTCAGCAGTGGGAAGTCTTATGTATGTCATGGTGTGCACGAGGCCAGACTTAGCACACGCAGTTGGATTGGTCAGTCGGTTTATGTCAAACCCAGGACTGGAACAATGGAATGCTATCAAATGGATCATGCGGTATCTTCGAGGTTATGTTTTGGAAGCAGCGAACCAGTGTTGATAGGCTACACCGATTCAGATATGGCAGGAGATGTGGATACCCGTAAGTCTACTTCGGGATATCTGATTACTCCCTCAGGGGGAGCTGTGGCGTGGCAGTCAAGGTTGCAAAGATGTGTTGCACTTTCTACAACAGAGGCAGAATTCATTGCAGTGACAGAAGCTTGCAAAGAATTATTGTGGATGAAGACATTCGTCCAGAAATTGGGTTTCAAGCAGGAGAAGTACACTTTGTACTGCGATAGCCAGAGTGCTATCTACCTTGGTAAAAATTCTACATTTCACTCGAGGTCAAAACATATCGATGTGAGGTATCACTGGATACGGGACGTCCTGAGCTCAAAGCTGTTAGAACTCAGGAAAATTCACACCGACGACAACGGTGCCGATATGTTCACCAAGGTTTTACCGAAGGAGAAGCTTGAAATCTATCGTGCCATAGCCGGAATGAAAAAACTCTCCACATAGTCAGAGTAGAGAGATACAGAGAACTACGATTGGCTTGATCCCAAATCAGGGTACGTAGGCAGTCATACAGATGCAGCCAGGGGAGGATCCTTTGGAGGATCCGGTTTGGATGATTGATGGTCTGCTCAGATTTTGGGAAATCTTCACCGAGGGGGAGATTTGTTGCCAGCCAGCATGCAATATATGCATGCAAACAAAGCACCGAAAGTTGATGGATGAAAGGTGCAAGTTGGATCAAAGCTGGCAAAACAAGTGCCAAACCGTGTGGCACTGTTCACACGGTTTAGACACTATAAAAAGGGCCATTCATCAATTGTAAACACATCCCAGAATCCCAAATTTGTAAGAATAGAGAGTAAATAGGGTTGAGAGTTTTTTGTAAAGCTTAGGGTTGTAAGCTTTGTAATTCTTTGTTTGTGTGATAATAAAGAAGAGTTTTCTCTCACATCTCCTCTATTGTGTGTGTTTCAACACAACAAACCACTCTTCACATTTTCTTCGAATGCTCTCTGGCTCGTGACATTTGGGTCTGGTTATATTCGGCTTTTGACATTGGTCTTCCTTATGCTAATTCGGTTTAAGACTTTTCACCTTTATCCTCTCAAAGAATCCTATATCTCAGGTTCATAATCTCTGGATTGCTATGGTTCTTTTTGGTTTGGGTGAGATTTGGAAGGCTAGAAATAGATCTCACTTGGATAATAAAACAGTTTCATCCGTACACATTACTTCTGTTTGACGAGCCCACCTCCTCGGCATCTCTAGGCTTCGTTCACTTTGCTAGAGATCGTGCTTTACTTCTGGCTCTGGGTATAGGTCCTGCTAACTGTCAAGCTCCTGAAACCATTTTGGTCCTTTGGCGCCCCCTCATTCTCTTTCGATAAAAGCCAATACTGATGGCATGTCGCTGGGCAACCTAGGTATCGTCGCTTGCAGAGGTATTTTTCGTGATGATAAAGCTTTTACTCTTGGATGTTTCTCATGTCCTCTTGGCCATCAATCCGCTTTCTTTGCTGAGCTCATCGCTGTTATATTTGTCATTGAAATTATCGCCGTTAGAGGTTGGAACAACCAATGTGACTCTACTTTGGCCATCCTTCACCTGTGCAATGGCCACATGCCTCCTCCCTCGAGTCTTATTAATCGTTGGAATAATTATCGCTCCTCTCTTAATAACATGCAAGTTCGGTTCACTCATAGCTCCATTCTTTCTTCTGTTCGTATTGGTCAAATATGGGAGAAAATCTACAGTACAACGGGGGTACCACGTCATCCGTGCAATAATCTAATAATTCATTGCCACGTATACTAAAATATTAAAAAACAAATAAAAAATGAATATTAAATTATCTATGTCATTTATTAATTTGTTGGTGGTAGCACGTCACTTCTACCTCTGTTGCACCTAAGAATTACTCCAACTGGGGGTCCATCGTTTCCATTTTTGTTAGTTTTGTCCTTAGACCTAGTCACGATTTCGGTTTGGAATCGAAATCGAACCTGTAGGAACCGGCCAATTTCGATTCCGGAAGCGGAACCAGATTTATTTTGTTCGGTTCGGTTAAGGTTCTACCCTAGTCGAACTGAATAGAACCAGACGGTTCCAACGATTCGAACCGGAACCATTGGAACCGTCCAATTCCAACCGATTCCATGGTTCCAACCGGAAGCGTACGGTTTCAGTTGGAACCGTTGGGCCATACAGTAGGGAGAAACGACTCTCTACTGCCTTTAATTTATTTATTTTTATTTTTAAAAAAAATATAATTACTAAATTACCCCTTAATAACATTAATAAAACAACTAGTTTTAGGGACAATTTAGGTATCACAAATATAATCCAAAAAGATATAAATATGGATCATTCTTCATTATTTTCAACACACCAATTCTCAATTCTCTCAACTCCTTTAATTATCTCTTTCTCAATTCTCTCATCTTCAATTTCTCCTATTGATTTAATTTTACAATTCATCAATATTAACAAAAAATGGCTAGCTCATATGAGAACAACATGTCTAATGTGCCAACCTAAGAGGGTGGACAATGTATCGGTACACGGAGAAGGGAAGTTAAGTCTCGATCTTCTGATATTTTCAAAATTCATTTTCATTTAGTCGATATTAAAAATAAAGGTCTAAGAGCAATATGCAACTATTGTGGTGTATCTTACAAATTTATTGGCGGCTATAACAATATGAACAAACACCTGGATATGCATCATGCCGCTGAAATTGGACTTGATACAATACAAACTCAAATGGGCAGGTAAGCTTCATCTAGTAGAGGTACGAGTTCTTTAGATTTATTTAAATATTCTGATGCTAAAAATATAGAAAAATTTGCTAAATTTACTTGTATGACACTTTTTTTTTTAAAGTTTTAGTGAAATTATTTTTACTAATTATGTTCAAAATGCGTTAAATCCTGCTGTAAAATGCCTAGAAATACAAAAAAGACAAAATTTTAAATTGTATAAAGATGATAAAATTATTTTAAATGAAATATTTAAAGATATTAAATATCGTCTTTCTATTTGTTCTGATATTTTTAGTGACCATTGGCAAACATACTCATACATGGGTGTGACTTGTCATTGAATTGATGCATCATGGAACACGAAAAAATGACTTATTGCATTAGAGTTTTCGATGAATACGATATATTAGGTAAAATTTTAACAATTGATCTTGACTAACACGCCTAAAAAATGGTTATTTACTCCAAAGTATAAGAGTGTTGAAGTAATAAAATAATCTGGTAAGACCGGGATCGATTAATAGGGAAAAGATGTAGTAAAATAAAATAATAATTTAAGAGAAAAGAAAAAGATTGAATTGTTTGAGTGATTGGAAATTTTAAATTAAACTTCAATAAAAAAAATAAAATGCTGGGGCTAGCGGATCCAATTTTAATATTTCAAATTTAGAAATCTCACTTTTTATAATATAGACAATTATTACCCAGTTAATTTATTTCAGGAATTAATTATACCAAAATAAATAAAATCAGCCATAAAGACGGTGATAACTTCGTCTATAACAAATCCAGTTAGGTACTCAATTATGCCAAATAAATAAAACCAGCCATATAGGCAGTAACAAAATTTGTCAATAATTAATTCAGAATTAAATTAAATATTAATCATTAGATTACAATTTATATATTATAATATAAGTGAGATTAATCTATATTTTATATTAAAATCTTCTCTCTTTACCCCAGCAAAATAAAATTAGCTACTCATAATTTGAATAAAAATACACAATTTTATTAATAAAAGAAAAAAAATTACAAGAAATCTTTTTTAAAAAAAATACACAAGATACTCTCCCCAATTTCGACAAAGAATTTAGAGAAAACATGAATTTTTGAAGGCTAAGCATCCTCTAATTTATAGAGGAAGCTCACCCTTCATAATTGCAAAAAACAATTGCAATGCAATTGTCAAGGTGGAGGGGCATCCACCGAACGTGGATGGTGACCCTCCACCAATATATATATATTTACATATAACACACTTTGGATTCTTCATCAATTTCGATCTTGAAAATTTCAGAATTAGAAAAATATTATCAACAACAAAGTTGTATATCTTTGAATCTTTTTTCATGTGGAATTGGAATCACTTCAATCTGATATCGAAGTAAAAGGTTATTTCCAAAATATGAAAATTACGCAAGGCAATAATTTTTGAATTTGTACAATGTTAGAACTGTTAGGGTTGGTGCTCGGAGTGCCAATCCGGATCATATTTTTGTCCGATTCATGAATACGAACAATTCATTTTTCCATAATATTACTTACTTAATGGTAGCACCTCTATTTTTATATACGTATTCGATCTAATTACGATTAGATTGAAACTAAATCTGATTTAGTGATATGTATATATTAGACAAAGACCTCAGGATTTACAACGTAGTGCGCAGTTACAACATAGTTTGTAATTGACATAGGGAAGCGTCACTATAAGTTGTATACTCTCAATTAAAGTTCATGGTCAAGATTTACTGACACGGGTCGGTTAGTAAAATCCGCTGAGACCAGTACATGTCGTATATCGAGACTTGATCCGATGGTTTATCCCAATGAACCATGAATCTTGGGAGACTCGTATAGACATGTAGGTGTTTATTTAATAAACGCTGAAAGACTCACCGAAGATTTCCTAATAGATGGTACATCAACGTCAATAGGAATCTTTTCGAGTCGAGTAGCATAGTGGTCATTTGACTTGCGATACCACTATAGATATATGAGACATCCTCCACACTTTGATGGCAGTCATGTCATCGATCTATTTTGATCAGACCTATGTCTGTTCATTGGGTGTGGACTGATGCTCATGATATCCTGTGAGTATCAGATAGAATCTGTCAGTCCTATGTACAAGGCATAAGTATCTTGAACGTGTTTGCGATCTACTAAATCCATAGCCGTGGTATATTTAGGAAGCGCGTTTCGAGTGTTATTTAGAGATTGTAAATTTGAAAGTCCATTATATTATACCTTAGGGATTTGACGTTCTTATCTATATCCCCGGTATAATATTGATAGCTTGTGACAGAGGGATTATACGTATGCAATAAAATCGACTTGTATAGTTTAGCGAGATTATCTGTGGTCGTCATAATTTATAAGTGGGTGAATTATGGACACGAAATTTGATTATGTGACGGATAAACCTAAACTTAGAGAGTCTCACAATATGGTGTGCTTGTTGAGCACTTGGGCAACACATTATGAATAATACAGATTATTCATAATACTTCATCGGATTAAATGAGTTAATTCGAATTGTTTAATCGGTTAAACGAAAACACATACATTAGGGGATTTTGGTCAATTAATGATTAATATGTATTTGTATTTGATACAATATTTGATTTGATACATATTAATTAATTATCAAATGAGACTTTCACACATGCCATTAATATATGCATTTTTTATTTAATGTAAATAAAATACATATATAATAATATTTGCATTAATTAATTATATAGATGTTTAAATGTTAAATATCTAGATAATTAAATTATAACAATATTACATAATTGTTATGAAATATGCATGATAATTATTGGTTACATGTGGCATGATTATTTTAAGCTTAAAGTATACAAATTGGATTTGTTAAATTAAAGCTTATTATTATTTAATTAGATTAATTGACCAAATGACCAAAATGCTTCCCCAAAGTCGGTTTAGACATATTTTTAAAGTTAAAAAATTTGGTTTCTCTTTTAAGAAGAGTGCCATGGCCGAACCTCTAAAAAAAAAACGCTCCCAAAATTTTCTTAAAGAAACAGGAGAGAAAGTGAAGAAATCAAGAAGAAAGTTTAAGAAAATTAGGAGATTTTGAGGTAATCTTCAATAATCTTAAACTTAAAAATCTTGTTTCTTATTCTTGAGCATCTAGAATAGTTCTAGGGTTTCTTCCTTTCTTAGATTTTAAGGCTTTTTGATTTGGAGGATTAATTTAGAGGCTAGATGCATGTGTGAAGTTAGATTGAATAATATTAGTGTAATATTAGTTCAATTTTATCATTTGATGACTTGTTGTCATTCTAGAGTGTTATGACTACTCTTGTAACTCATAGAATTGTTCTTGCGTTCTTCATTTGTGTAAATATTAATATGATTAATATTGAGAAAATTGGATTTAAAGCATGAAAAATGATAATTTTGGTTAACAAATCAGATCAGGACATTCTGTGTTTTTGGTGATGAAAATTATGTTGTATAAATATATTGGATGTGTTTTGGGTATTGGAACAATTGCCGGTAATTATTTCGGAGTTGAAATATGCGAAAACGGTGAAAAACACCGTTAACGAGTGAGTTTCGGGCTTACCGGGTGTCCGCTATTCAAACAGTGAATTGGTCATTGTTCAGGCAGCCTAAGAACTACCCAAGTACTATTGGAGCTGACTTGGGCATCCCTCGTGTGTATTGTTTGGTCGGTTCGGATAAAAACGCTTTTTATGCTATTTTATGAAAAAACACTTTTTCGTAAAAGTTTCATAGTGTTTCTAACTTATTTATGTCGTTATTTGATATCGAATAAATATGTTTAGGTGAAATATGAATGAATTATTCATATGGGATTTTGAATAATTTATTCGGTGATTTAAAAGTTTTTAAAATTATGATTTAGCCCGAACCGCTCTTTTCCACTGCGCCTTTGAGAAAACCCCAACAAAAATGGTATCAGAGCAGGTCTAATCCTTCATCCATTACATTTTTCATGTTTGATATATGATATATAATCCAATTTTTACATTTGCACATGCATGTAATTTATATGTTTCTTAATTTTTCCAGTTTTACGCTAACGGAAAACATAACAGAGATTTAATGGTTAAGTTAAGTTATGTTTTCACAGGTAGAATTAAACTATTGAGAAATTGATCTAGATTAAATTCTGCATTTGATATAGAGAAAAACTCTCTTTAGGAGTATCCCCGCTTAATAAGGTTATACAGTAACTAGTAATATGAATACTAATTTCTTGGTCCGCCTTATCAATACAGTTTTAAATGATTTCATGATGCTATAGTTGTATCGTGCCAAAGCTATGCAGTTATGGCTGATGGTAGTTCATTTACGCCGGTAGAAAATCCTGAACGTGCCAAAGCTGTCAGGATTACATCGGTAGCTTGAGTTTGTCATTGGCAAGTGAAGCCTTGATACGCCTCCTGTGAACTTGCCAAAGCTGTCACAATGAAAAAACGGTCAGGACCAAAATCAGAAGTCACAGTAAGTGTGATTGACAATGAGTTGTCTACTTGTGAATATCTGTAGGCGAGAACGTGCCAAAGCTGTGAGTCAAAATATATTCATCGGGTTCACTTCTCACTATGGAATTCAATTTAGTGGGAGGCACTGCTGGGTTAAAAATCCATAACCAAGGCAGTGTGTAATATTATGAAAATTGGCGCTTATGTTTTCCTTATTCTATTATGTTAATAGTAATAAACTTTTAATCCACTGCATGCATATATTTTATATATGTTTTCTGACCTGACTTATGGTTGCAGTTTTTTAGAATAGGTTCTAGATATCAATAGACATGGATATAATTAGATTAGTCTGAACCATCGAAAACTATTGTTCCAATTTTCTTGGAAAATCAAGATGGTTAATGACTTAGTTACTAAGTCACGATAGATAATCTAAATAGATATCCATTTTAGGATATAATTCTCTAGATAGAATAGTTTCTTATGCAGTAAGAATTGATGTGAATTAGTTCATGTCTCGAGATTCTTGATTGGCATTAAGAAAATCCAATTAGGTATTTGTTTATCTGATAATGACATTTCTTGGCTTTAATGATCTTTAGAGGTCATATGTCTGACATAATTTACTGACCAATTATTTGTAATTATTGTGAATGGTTGAAAGCAAATAATAAATCTAAAGAAATGAGATACATATAGTTGTGTGTAGAGAATATCGATTTTAACAACACAACAATTATAGATATTAGATACTAGATCTCCCCGTCTAGTTATTTAAAATAATGTTTAATGATTATTTTGATATTTGATATCAGAACTTGCGACTATTGGATGAATATTTTTTCTTTATAAACAGTTGTTACATATTTTAATACTACTAGTAGTGTCATTGATGAAGAAATAAACATTAAGAAAAATATTCGGTTAAGTAAATAACTTAGAACAGTGCTTTATGAGATTTTATTACTTAAACATTATATGCTTATTCTGTATGGTAAGGATGGTCTGATACGAGATCACACCATATATCATTTTCCATTTAATGAATATTGTATTCAGGAAGTGATTAAATCTTATTTAACCAATGATTTTTATTTAACCATAAGATTTATTAAACTAATACATTAGATGTATGTAGTTTAATGAATTATAAATTGCCTTGAGTAGTTTTCTTTACTTCGTAACTTGGTTAATGAGTTGTCATGACTTAGTTACGCATTTCTGAAAGAACACATATTGAACGTCTTGAAAGGTTCGAGAATTTTCAACCTGTTCTAATAAAACGTGGATTGAATATTTTGACTGGTTCAAAGATTTTCGATTTGAAGTTTTGAAAACTGTATCTTAAAATTCATCATGATTCTTTGAATAGTTCAAAGATGTTTGATACGATCAAACATATGAATTTATGACAATTTGTTTAAGGTTATTTATTGAATATGATTCTTACTCAATATTATTCGTCTAGGATTCCATCGTGATGGAATTGGTTAGTGGAAGGAATCGAATCCTATATGATTTGATTCTTTTGATATTGAGTGTTACCGAATTAGTTTAAATACTCTTGGGGATATGCTCCACTAACACAAATTCATCCTTTAATTAATGTTCCATTAGTTTCTACAGTTATGTAGATGATATGTATAAGTATAAAATTCGAATCTTGAAAAGTTTGAGATTTGAATCTTTCTTTTGTATAATGGTTATATAATTGAAAAGTACTTGCGCCTCGGAGGTACAAGCAAAAGTTAAGCATTTATTCTATTTAATAGAATATTATATTATATTTGATAGAATATCTTTTCTATGATCCCAAGTAATAAAATTATTTTATTACTTACTGTCTAACATTAGATGTTGACCATTGTAGAAAAGACTTGACTTATTGAAGTCAAATATGAGAGTGATAAACTATAAATGGAATTATGTAATTAATAAGATGAAAAGACCCTTAGACAACTTCCATATAAGTCCAATGAGATGTCAGAATCATTTTGTGAAGTATTTTATATTTAATAGTTCTGTTGTTTTCTTATCAAAGAAAATTATCTTATAACTTATAGTGGGAGCAATATTTGTTATAGATTTCAGAAGTTAGCATTAAACCATAGATCTAAGATTGTTCATAGCTTACTACAATCAAGTTTGGAACTTGATTGAGCTGTCGTTATGAATCGTTCATAAAATGTGCAAATTATTTGCGCAGTAAAAATAAAGTAAGCTTATTAAAGGTTTAACCTTTATAGTGTGACAGTGAGAAATGTTATACTCAGTACTCTATTGTAGATCTGAGAAAACTTGTCTCTAATCGCACTAATTGAACAATTAAAGATCTGTTGGTTAATGTTGATATTAAATTATATATTTTAGCTAAAGAATGCAAAGTGGTGTTCCTGAATGGTTTCTTCGAATAAGAGATTCATTGTGATTTCTTTGTTTGAAGAGTTCATTCTAGAATAGCCCTAGAGTTTGTATTCTACTAAGATCATAGTTTGATATACTAGCTTATAGAGCCTATTGTAGACTCAAATAAGCTTTCCAGAAATATGTGTTTTCTAATTTTGATAACAGTCAAATTGTCTGATTTTATCAAAGCATAGAGAATACACATATGATAGTAGGGTTAGTGAGAGAGTAAAATTTTATTTCTAGTGTTATATATCCTAACGACATTATCATTATTGATATACTAATGAAATATTTGTGAGGTAAAAGGTTTACCTGAGTCTTCTTTTCTCCGTGAAAGCAATGTGAGTAGTCTCTGTTTTATTTGATATAAAGTTTCATATACGATATAAAATTAAGAGACTTGTGAGATACTCTCATTAGTCGTGCATTAGATATGATATAATAAAGGACACAATAAGACTATCTGTGTGATATTTAGTATAACTGTTTGACAGTTAATGTGTCTCTTGTATATAGTATTCATCTTTCGTAAATGATGATTCCTTTGCCGAAGAGAAATTGGTTAGAATGTCTAGTTAATCTTGCATCATAGGATGATGGCATACTGAATACTATATTATGTGCGATTATAGATATCAATTTAATCGTAATTGTTACGAGCTATTTTTGATACCCTATAGTCCATATGATGGGTCTTAAAATATGTTCTTTGTTATCTTTGATATATTAAGAACAAGTTTTGTATTCATGGAGAATATAATCCACAACCATTATGGTTATATTAGTTTTGAGTTTAATTATGAAATTAGATGGTCTATGTCATATAGAGTCAGAAAAGATGCAATGGGAGTGTCACATTTGATTCTACTGTATTAGTGGAATTAGTTGTAACTTATGAAGTATTGACTTATGAAATTGCACAGTGACTTTATAGATTAAAAGTTTTTATATTAGTGTTGTGCTTACAGTTGTCTCATAGTATTTGAATTTGATCCCTAAATACATAGACAACTCAGTAGCTGTAGCACAATATTAATGTCGTATCTGAGTCATATTGATGTATAACTTAGGTTATATAAAATATGAATGATGCTGGCTAAGCGAAACAATTGGGTTTGTTGGACAAACTCAATATTTTATAGCGGACCTACTTGTTATTGCCTACCTCTTGAGTGCTAGGTGAACTCTTGAGGGCCATGAGTATGCGATACAAATTGAGATGTGTATATGATACCAGAGTTGGTGCTCAGAGTGCTAATCTGGATCGTATTTCTGTCCGATACAGGAATACGAACAATTCATTTTCCGTAATATTTCTTACTTAATTGTAGCACCTTTTTTTTTATATATATATACGTATTCGATCTAAGTACAATTAGATTGAAACTAAATCTGATTTAGTGATATGTATATATTAGACAAAGACCTCATGATTAACAATATAGTGCGCAGTTACAACATAGTTTATAATTGACATTGAGAGGCATCACTATAAGTTGAATATTCTCAAATAAAGTTCATAGTCAAGATTTATTGACACGGGTCGGTTAGTAAAATCCTCTGGACCAGTACATGTCGTATATCGAGACTTGGTCCGATGGTTTATCCCAATGAACCATGAGCCTTGGGAGACTCGTATAGACATGTAAGTGTTTATTTGATAAATACTGAACGACTCACCGAAAATTTCCTAATAGATGATACACCAACGTCAATAGGAATCTTCTCGAGTCGAGTTGCATAGTGGTCCTTTGACTTGCGATACCATTGTTGATATATGAGACATCCCCCACACTTTGATGGCAGTCACATCACTGATCTATTTAGATCAGATCGCCGTTTGTTCGTTGGGTGTGGACTGATGCTCATGATATCCTGTGAGTATAAGATAGAATCCGTCAGTCATGTGTACAAGGCATATGTATCTTGAACGTGTTTGCGATCTAGTAAATTGATGAGCGGAAAATATATCAATATTTACCGCCCCTTTTACCTAATATTTTGTTTAGTTTCTCAGGTTTGATGAACGTTTTGATGTGTTTTGATATGTTTTATAGATAAATAAAGTATTGGGACTTAATGGAATCAACTCGGGACTAAAACGATGAAATCCTGAGAAAAAAAAAATGGCAAAAACGGAAATTTACTATACGCGTCACGAAGTGCAGTCCTAAATTCCAATTTTGTGCAGGTTTGGTATTTTAGCCATAACTGTTTCATCCAATATCCGATTGAGCTGATTCAAGTGCCAAAATAAATAAGACACAAAGATCTACAACTTTGAAGATTTAAATATTTTCGAATTCTGAAGTTTGGAAGGCCGAAATTGATGAATAATCTAGTGTATTTTGTGTAATTACTATAGTCATTTTCAAAATATAAAATAAAATTAATAAAATAAAAAAGTAATAATTGTCAAACTTCCACCAATGATGCTTGCATGTTTGTTAGAGTATTTGGTGCCATATTTGATACCATGTTTGGTTCCATATTTGATGCCATGTTTGGTGCCATGTTTGGTGGAGCAATTGGTGGAGAAATTGGTGAAAGCCTTTAGATTTTCCTATAAATACCAAGCTAAACTTTGTAATTTTTCATGCTTTCTTTGGAGGAATTTCTCCATGAAAACCTAAAGGAAAGTGTCTTGTATATTTATTTAAGTTTTCTTGTATTTTCCTTTTATTTAATTAATAAAATTTTGTGTGTTTTCTTTTACAACATGAGCAGGTAATCTCATTCTGCTGGGGTGAAGAGGCAAGACTTTTAATATAATAAATTAGATTAATCTCCCTTATTTTAATTAAAATTTGGATTAATTAGTTACTGCCTATATGGCTGGTTTAGGTGACAACCTTATTTACCGCCTATATGGTCGGCTTTTCATTTCAGACGTAGTTTCCACCTATATGGCCGGCTTAGGTAATAACCTTGTTACCGCTTATATGGTCGGTTGGATTTAATTGAGACAAATGAAATTACCGCCTTTATGGTCTGGTTAATTAATCGGTAAATATTGAGAATAAGGGAGATTTCTAATTTTGAAATATTAAAAGTGGATCCTCTAACCCCCCAACATTTTCTTTTATTGTACTTTTATATTTTTAATTTCCAGCATTTACTTTATTTAATTTTCAGCATTTACTTTATGTCTTTTATTTTATTTAAGCCTTTATTAGACTTAGATATGTGTCGTAACTAAGTCCGTTATCTGGGGTTGTGATGAATTCCAATATCACTGGGTTATAAGGGGTTATTTTATAGTTTGGGTAATATAAAAGTTTACTTATTAAGTCTTAAGCTTAATGTGTCTTGTTAACTGGCCACTAATAAGATTGATCTGGTAAACTCAAAATAAACTTGACAAAGGAATTTTATGTTTCAGCCTTAGACTTAATAGCCCATGATCTTCCTTGAGGATATATAACCCTTTAATAGATTTCCTTACAGGATAGACATATACCTGTCGGGCGGAGGTAGCCACAATTGGAACTTAATCTTAATGAATCTAGGTAATTTGATTGACATAGACATATGGTTTAATTGGGTTACATTGGGTATGTGCAGCTGACCATCGACATAGGCTTTTGCATAGTTTCGTGTTCCAGGTTAATAAACCAATATATTACACAATATAAAATAACTACTTCATTTTTTAAAAGATATTGGAAAGATTCACAACCCTAGATAGTTTCTTAATATTGAATTTTCCTAAACCTACTTTTGTGCAATTTTTTCTACTTATTTTAAGTTTAAAGTCACAATCCAATCAAACCACCAATCCATTAGATACTTGTAATAATTTGGCTTCATAAATTAATAGCTTAGGTATTACGTCCTCGTGGGATCGATACTTTTTATACTACTTGAACGATACGTGCGCTTGCGTTATACGCGTGTGATTACGCCGATCAAGTTTTTGGCGCCATTGCCGGAGACTTATTGATCTTTCACTATTAGTTTTGAGGTTAGATACCTTTACTTGTATCTAATTTCTTTTTACTTATTATTTTTGTTTTCTTGTGTTTCAGGTTCTTAGACACTATATGAGACGAACCAGAAGCTTTGAAATCCGATCACTTGACCCAATGATTGAAAGAACTATCAGACAGTTGAGAAGGGAAAGATGAGAAGGCCAATAAGCAATCATCAACATGGAACCTGAACCTTTGGAGGTTGCACCACCAATTCCCATTCGAGACAGAACCATTCCGGTGGTTGACGACCTCATTTCCTGTACTGTACTTCCTTACTTACCAGTAAATGCGTGTGACATCAAAACATGCATTTAGATGATTCAGCAGTCAGTTCGGTTTGGGGGGAATGCAACTGAAGATCCTAATGCCCACATCAGCAACTTCCTGGAATTTTGCGGCACTTTCAATTACAACCGAACAGCTGAAGAAGCAATGAGACTGCATGTTTTCCCATATTCCTTGAAAGACATAACTAAAGCTTGACTACATTCACTACCAGCAGGTTCCATCACAACTTGGAACACTCTAGCCACCAAATTCCTTGCAAAGTACTTTCCACCAGCCAGAACTGAAAAGCTGAGGAATGACATCACATCCTTTATGCAACATGACTCAGAATCCTTTGTGAAGCTTTGGAAATGTACAAGGATTTGCTCAGAAAATGTCATCACCATGAGATCGCAAAATGGCTACAAGTCCAAACCTTCTACAATGGACTTTCTGGAATAATGAGAACCACAATTGATGCTGCTGCTGAAGGAGCACTAATGGCAAAAGGAGAAAATCAGGCCTGGGACTTAATTGAAGAAATGGCCAACAATAATTCTTTGTGGCCAACAAAAAGGAGCATGATCCAAAGAATCGCAGTAATTTATGAAGTTGGAGCCAACACAGCACTGAATGCCAAGCTGTATATGATTTGCAAAAATCTGGAAACTCTTAACATGAAGGTTAATGGTGGATCCACAAGTTCACCATTTGGAGGAGCACCAGAGTCAGAATCTTACAAACAACAAGAAGAGACAGTAAACTATGTCAATAATTTCAACAAACAGAGGAACAATCCAAATTCCAACACCTACAACCATGGGTGGAGGAATCATCCCAATTTTGCATGGAGCAACAATTCAGGGCAAATGAACAATCCACCACCCGGATTCCAACAGCAAAACAAGAGCCATGAGTATGAAAAAGAACCAGAAATAGCAGAAGTGCTTGCCCAGTTGAAAAAGCAAGAAGCAAAATATGACGCTTTAATAGCTAGGGTTCAAAATCAAGAAACTAAATATGATGCTATGATTCAAAGTCACGCAGCTTCTATGAAAACACTGGAGAGTCAAATTGGACAACTGGCCAATGCTCAGAGTTATAGACCACCATGTAATCTTCCCAGTAACACAGAACCAAATCCAAGGAACCGATGGAAGGAGCAATGTTAAGCCATCACCTTGAAAAGCGGTACTGAAATCAACAAAGATGTTAGAATCAAGACATACATTGAAGAAGTTCCAAAAGATGCAGTTCCACAGATGGAGGAAAAAGAAACAAAGGAAAAAGATCAAGAAATAATCACTCCACCTCCATCTTTTCCACAGCGTCTTCAGAAAAACAAACTAGACAAACAATTTGCTCGATTCTTGGAGGTATTCAAAAAGCTGCATATCAACATCCCATTTACAGAAGCTTGGAAGAAATACACAACTATGTAAAATTCATGAAAAACATTCTCTCAGGAAAACAGATATTGGGAGATTACGAGACAGTAGCATTGACAGAAAAAAAACAGCGCCATCATTCAGAGGAAACTTCCCCCAAAGTTGAAAGATCCTGGCAGTTTCATTGTCTCTTGCACCATTGGAGAACATTACATCGGTAAGCTTTATGTGATTTAGGTGCAAGTGTTAATTTGATGCCTTTTTCGATTTACAGGAAACTGCAGATTGGAGAAGCAATGTCCACCTCAGTTTCTTTACAACTTGCTGATAGAACGCTCGCATTTCCGAGAGGGGTAGTTGAAGATGTGCTGGTCAAAGTTGACAAACACATTCTCCCAACAGATTTCATTATCGTTGACATGGAAGAAGACAAAGATGTGCCAATCATCATTGGGAGACCATTCTTGGCTATAGGTCGAACTGTTATTGATGTACAAAAAGGAGAACTAATTATGAAAGTACAGGACCAAGAAGTTACCTTTAATGTTTTCAAAGCCATGAAATTCCCGAGTGATGAAAATGAGGAAGAATGTTTCAGAATTGATGTTGTTAATAGTATTGTCCAGGAAACTGATACAATTCCCACGGATAAACTTGAAGCTTGAATCACCAACATGACTGATAGCGAGCTAGATGCTGAAATTCTGGAATGTATCAACTATTTTGACAAGCCGTTTCGTTTCAAATCAACACCACCGGTAGAAAGTCTGGAACTGCTAAAGAAGAACCGAATCAAACCTTCTATTGAAGAACCACCACACCTGGAGCTGAAGTTACTTCCAAGCCATCTCAGGTATGCTTTCTTAGGAAACTCTTCTGAATTACCTGTGATTATTTCTTCTTCGCTAACATTGGAGCAGGAAGAAAAGTTGCTGAGAGTGTTACGAGAGCACAAGAAAGCTGTTGGCTGGACTATAGCAGATATTCGAGGCATTAGTCCATCATTTTTCATGTACAAGATTCTAATGAACGATGAGTACAAACCCACAGTGGAGCATCAATGGAGACTCAATCCAATCTTGAAGGAAGTCGTGAAGAAAGAAATCATCAAATGGTTGGATGATGGCATCATTTACCCCATCTCAGACAGCAGTTGGGTGAGTCCTATGCGGTGTGTGCCAAATAAAGGAGGAATTACTGTAGTCACAAATGAAAAGATTGAGCTGATTTCAACAAGAACAATGACTGGATGGAGAGTATGCATGGACTACCGCAAGCTGAACAAAGCAACAAGGAAGGACCATTTTTCACTGTCATTCATTGATCGGATGCTAGACAGACTGGCGGGCATGGGTTTTATTATTTTCTGGACGGATATTTAGGTTACAATTAGATTGCCATCACCTCGAAAGATCACACTTTTACATGTCCGTATGGTACTTTTGCTTTCCGTAGGATGCCATTTGGACTTTGTAATGCCCCTGCCACATTTCAACGTTGCATGATGGCCATCTTCTCAGATATGCTGGAACATAGTATGAAGGTTTTCATGGATGATTTCTCTGTGTTTGGAGACTCTTTCAACCACTGCTTGCAAAATTCTGGAACATGTGTTACAAAGATGCGAAGATACCAACCTGATACTAAACTGGGAGAAATGTCACTTCATGGTGCAGGAAGGCATAGTTCTTGGACATCGTATCTCACAAAAATGGATCGAGGTATACAAAGAAAAGATTGAAACAATTGAAAAACTAACTCCACCAACATCTGTCAAAAGGATTCAGAGCTTTCTTGGACATGCAGTTTTTACAGGGGATTCATCAAAGACTTCTCAAAGATTGCTAAACCTATATGCAATCTTCTGGAGAAGGATGTGCCTTTCAACTTCACTGAAGAATGCCACGAAGCTTTTGAGATCTTGAAACAGAATCTGGTCTCTGCCCCCATCATAGTAGCACCAGACTGGACCCTTCCATTTAAAGTGATGTGATGCTAGTGATTTTGCTGTAGGTGCAGTTTTGGGACAACGCAAAGCAAAGATTTTACACACCATTTATTATTCCAGCAGAGCTCTAAATGAAGCTCAACTCAACTACATAACCACTGAAAAGGAGTTGCTCGCAGTTGTGTTTGCTTTTGACAAATCCGCTCTTATCTACTGGGTCCCAAAATGGTGGTCTACACAGATCATTCAACAATCAAATACTTAACTCAATCGAAGAAAGATGCCAAACCCAGATTGATCCGTTGGATACTTCTACTGCAAGAATTTGATGTGGAGATCAGAGACAGGAAATGGACAGAAAATCAAGTGGCAGATCATTTATCGAGGCTCGAGAATGGAGAAACAGCTGGCAAAGAACTGAAAATCAAAGAAATTTTTCCATATGAACAGCTGTTTGCCATGAAACAGCACGATATCCATTGGTATAATGACTATGTCAACTATATAGTGTCAGGAAAATGGCTATTGGAATGGACAACTCAGCAATGGAAGAAGTTCTTCAAAGAAGTCAAACACTATGTATGGGATGAGCCGTACCTGTTCAAACGATGTGCTGATCAATTACTGAGCGTTGTGTTCCACAGGAGGAAGTCAACAATGTTCAGCAGCATTGTCATTCATCACCATATGGCGGACACTTCAGCGGGAATAAAACAGAAGCCAAATTCCTATAACCAGGTTTGTTCTGGCCCACTCTTTTTAAAGATGCTTATCTGTTTGCTCTTCAATGTGACAGGTGCTAGAGAACGAGAAATATTTCAAGGAGAAATGAAGGACCGCTGCAAAATATTCTGGAAGTAGAGATATTCGATGTGTGGGGTATTGATTTTTTGGGACCCTTTGTTCCACCATTCGAAAACTTGTACATACTGGTTGCATTAGACTACGTCTCCAAATGGGTTGAAGCAATTACACTGCCATCAAATGATTCAAAAGTGGTGATCAAGTTCCTTAAAAAGAATATTTTCACTCGCTTCGGAACACCTCGTGCAATTATCAGTTATGGTGGCACACATTTCTGCAACAGATACTTTGATGCACTCATATCCAAATACAGAGGTACTCATAAGGTTGCCACACCCTACCATCCACAGTCAAATGGGCAAGTTGAAGTTTCAAATAGGGAGATGAAAAGAATCTTGGAGAGAACCGTTGGATCAACAAGGAGAGAATGGTAAAAAAAATTGGATGACGCATTATGGGCCTATAGGATAGCTTACAAGACATCCATTGGTATGTCCCTATATCGAATGGTGTTTGGGAAAACGTGCCATCTGCCAGTTGAGCTTGAACACAAGGCGTACTGGGCACTGAAGAAGTTGAATCTTGATCCACAAGCTGCAGGAGAGAAATGACTCCACCAACTCAATGAATTGGAAGAATTTCACCTACAGGCTTATGAGAATGCCAAATTATACAAGGAAAAAACCAAGAAATGGCATGATCGAAAAATAGTGCACAGACATTTGGAACCGAGGCAGCAAATGTTGTTGTATAATTCACGGTTGAAACTTTTCCCTGAAAAGTTAAAATCAAGGTGGTCAGGTCCATTTGTGATTACTCAGGTTTTACCATATGAAGCTGTTGAGTTACTTGATCCCAACACCAACGAAATATTCAAGGTTAATAGTCAGCGTGTCAAGCAATACTGAGGAGAATCATTTGAGTGACAAAAAGAAAGTGTCACACTTTCAGATCCAATCTAACGGTCGGGCAGTCATGTCTAGCTGACGACGTTAAACTTAGCGCTAGCTGGGAGGCAACCCATGTAATTTGTGTATATATTGTGATTTGGTGTGTTTTATTTTTGTGTATTTAATTTTTGTAGGTAAAGTTAGATTTCATGATGGAAGAAGTTCTCGCAAATCTTCACAAGCAATTTCCTTCTCTCTCTCAAAAATCTCTGATGAAAGTCTACAAAGCTCGCTTGGAACAGATGAGATTACTGATGATCAAAGGTATTCCTAATGACATTTGTTGGATTATTGAAGCACGGGTTCGATTGGTAGGTGAGTCCTCTAATTCTTTTATTTCACATCTGCTTGGTTTAGGAAGAAGCACATATTCTAAAAAGAGAAGAGCCAAAAGAATGGGTGTTTGTTACAAATGTGCTGGAATGTTTTGTGATACTCATTGTCGTTCTTTAGGAATGGTGTATGATAACCGTGAAGATAAGATTAATTTCATTAGGGATGACTTGAGTAAGGAGCCTTTGGATGACATATCTAAGACTCTTGAGACGCATCCCAGTAGATATGTGCATCATGAAATTCACGTGTTATATACACAATTCCAAAAAGAAAGGCAACAGTTAAGTCTCGGGAATCTGACTTAAAAATACCCTGTTTGCCAATTTATAAGAAAATTGGATGAGAAGCTTGTCCCTGACGCATAGACGTCAATCAAGCCGTAAATTATTGTAAATATTATATATCTTTGTCTTTTCCTAATAATTGTGATTTGTTTTGTTATTTTCTTTTATTTTCTCTGAAAGGATCCAGACCTTTTTTACCTTTCATGATTCATTTTACTATTTAACTAATAATTGTCATTTGGCAGGTACTAGTGCTATTATTTTTACTCACCCTTTTTCAGGTAGTATAAAATCAACTCATCATTGCACTTTTGAAGACATCAAGAGTTAAAATGGAAGCCACATTAAGAAGATGAGTTGAAAATATCTGTGTGTTTTGTGGTACTAGTGTTGGTACTAAGCCACAATATATAGCAGCAGCACAAGAATTGGGTCGAGTCTTAGCCGAAAGAAATATGCACTTAGTATATGGCTGTGGCAATCTTGGACTAATGGGGATCGTTTCAAAGGCTGTACAGGAAGGAGGCAAACAAGTTTTGGGAATCATCCCAAAACCCTTGGCGGATGCGAATCTGATAGGACCATCAAACAGAGAAGAACTAATCGTGCCGGGTATGTCTGAATGACTAGTAGAAATGATTAACCGTGCTGATGCTTTTATTGATTTGCCAGGTGGCTTGGGCACGATGGAGGAAATTTTTACAATACTATCTTGGGCAAACCTGAACATACACCAGAAACCGCTTGGACTATTCAATGTTGATAGATTTTATGATTTTCTTTGTGTGTTTCTTGATGATTACCGGAGAAATGGGTTCGTAATAAAACCTTTAAAATGTTTCCTCTTCACTGCCAGAACAACACCTGATTTAATTGACCAAATCTTAGCCTTTGAACCACAATTTGACCCTATCATTTCCAAGATAAAATGGTCAGAGGATGATCGTGGTAAGAAGCGTCGGATAAATCTGGATCTTAACCTTTAATTTCCTTTCTAGATGTAGCATTTCAGCTAATCAGGTACTATCTTCTAAACTCATCTTCTACTATTTCAGACATTGGGGACAATGTCTCGTTTAGGTTTGGGGGAGGGGAATAGTTATTTAGTATCTTGTTTTTATTGTGTTATTTTTAGTCTAAAATTTTTCGAAAAATTCAAAAAAATTGAAAATTTTTACAAAAAATCAAAAAATATTTTGTGTTTTTGTGTTTTTAATTTGATTAATCAGGTGAAATTAGTATGAGATAGCTGTGTAAGGAATTTCCACTCCTGAGACGTATCTCAACCTATTTCGGAATAAGTTAATTTTTGTTTATTTCCTTTTGAATTATTTAATTTGTGAATTCTCCATAATACTAACTAAAATGGATCTTCATATGCTCAATTGACATGTATTATCAACATACATGGTAACATACGGACATGAGCTGTAATTGAAAAATTTGTAATATTCAGTGCTCTAGTTTAATTGGAGGAAGCATCTATAAAAAGAGATGGAATAAAAAAAAATCTGAGATCCGAGTCATTAAGTAGGTAGAGGTGTTTTAACATCTAGTGCCCTAAAGCCAACTGGTTTGGGAGTCACTGACCCAAAGCTCGCTACATGGATCAAAAATGTTATAAAAATAAAAATAAAAATAAAAATATGAAATCCGAGTAATTAAGTCCGTAGGGGTGTCTTAACACCTAGTGCCCTAAAGCCAACTAGTTTGGGAGTCACTGACCCAAAGCTCGCTACATGGATGGAATATGTTGCTTTCTTTATTTCAAAAAAAAAATGTGTGTATATATATATATATATATCTGAAGTCTGAGTAATTAAATTTGTAGGGGTGTCTTAACACCTAGTGCCCTAAATCCAACTCATTTGGGAGTCACTGGCCCAAAACTCGCTACATAAATGGAAGATATTGTATATAAATAAAAAAATCAAAAAATCAGAAAAATTATTCCATTGCTACAAAAAGATGTGAATTCTGATATAACTTTAGGACAAAAATATTGCTCTCTTTTCAACTACACTTGTGAATATTGTGGGCACAATGACTTGATTAATACCTTGTTGGTTGTGTATATGAAGAATAGTAAAAATAATCGGAGAATTTACTTATTTGGTAATTTAGAAAGAAATAAAACAACTATCAACTTGGATAAAAAGTTTAACCTGTTTAGTCACTAACTTCTTTATTCTATTTTCTCATGTATTTTTACTTTTGTGTGTATTAGTTTTACTATCTTTTTACTTTTATAAGACGTTTGTGGGTATCGTCGCTGTAAACCCTCACGAGACTACAACTCGTCCACTCGGGACACTTAGGGGTTTAAAGGCTTGTTGCATACGCTAAATGCAATTGTGATCCCTACGAAAGTGGCTTAGTTTAATTTTAGTTGTTACTTGTATTTTATTTTGTTGTTTTGCTCGAGGACTAGCAAAATGTTAGGTTTGGGGCTGTGATGAGCGGAAAATAAATCAATATTTACCGCCCCTTTTACCTAATATTTTGTTTAGTTTCTCGGGTTTGATGAAAATTTTGATGTGTTTTTATGTGTTTTACTGATAAATAATGTATTGGGACTTAATGGAATCAACGCGGGGCTAAAACGATGAAATCCAGAGAAAAAATGACGAAAACAGAAATTTACTATACATGTCACGAAGTGCAGTCCTAAATTCTAGTTTTGCGCAAGTTTGGTATTTCGCCCATAAATTTTTCATCCAATATCTGATTGAGCTGATTCAAGTTCCAAATTAAAGAAGATACAAAGATCTACAACTATGAAGATTTAAATATTTTCGAATTCTGAATTTTGGAAGGCCGTAATTGATGAATAATCTAATGTATTTTGTGTAATTACTATAATCATTTTCAAAATATAGAATAAAATTAATAAAATTAAAAATGTCAAACTTTCACCAAACATGCTTGATTTGGTGCCATATTTGATGCCATGTTTGGTGCCATGTTTGATGCCATGTTTGGTGCCATGTTTGATGCCATGTTTGGTGTCATGTTTGGTGGAGCAATTGGTGGAGAAATTGGTGGAAGCCTTTAGATTTTCCTATAAATATCAAGCTAAACTTTATAATTTTCATGCTTTCTTTAGAGGAATTTCTCCATGAAAACCTAAAGGAAAGTGTCTTGTATATTTATTTAAGTTTTCTTGTATTTTCTTTTTATTTAATTAATAAAATTTTGTGTGTTTTCTTTTACAGCATGAGCAAGTAATCTCATTCTACTGGGGTGAAGAGGTAAGATTTTTAATATAATAAATTAGATTAATCTCCCTTATTTTAATTAAAATTTGGATTAATTAGTTACCGCCTATATGGCCGGTTTATGTGACAACCTTATTTTACCGCCTATATGGTTGGTTTTTCATTTCAGACGTAGTTTCCGTATATATGGCCGGTTTAGGTAATAACCTTGTTACCGCCTATATGGTCGGTTGGATTTAATTGAGACAAATGAAATTACTGCATTTATGGTCTGGTTAATTAATCGGTAAATATTGAGAATAAGGGAGATTTCTAATTTTGAAATATTAAAAGTGGATCCTCTAACCCCCAGCATTTTCTTTTATTGTACTTTTACATTTTAAATTTCCAGCATTTACTTTATTTAATTTTCAGCATTTACTTTATGTCTTTTATTTTATTTAAGCTTTTATTAGCCTTAGATATGTGTCGTAACTAAGTCCGTTATCTATGGTTGTGATGAATTCCAATATCACTGGGTTATAAGGGGTTATTTTATAGTTTGGGTAATATAAAGGTTTACTTATTAAGTCTTAAGCTTAATGCGTCTTATTAACTAGCCACTAATAAGACTGATCTGGTAAACTTAAAATAAACTTGACAAATGAATTTTAGGTTTCAGCCTTAGACTTAATAGCCCATGATATTCTTTGAGGATATATAACCCTTTAATAGATTTCCTTACAGGATAGACATATACCTGTCGGGCGGGGGTAGCCACAATTGGAACTTAATCTTAATGAATCCAGGTAATTTGATTGACATAGACATATGGTTTAATTGGGTTACACTAGATATGTTGACCGGCGTAATCACACGAGTATAACGCAATCGTACGTATCGTTCAAGTAGTATAAAAAGTATCAATCTCATGAGGACTTAAAACCTAAGCTATTATTTTTTGAGGCCAAATGATTACTAGTATCTAACAGATTGATTGATTGACTGGGTGACGACTTTAAACTTAAAAAAAGTAAATAAAATTGAGCGAAGTAAATTAAGTGAAATTTAATATATAAAAACTATCCAGGGTTGTGATTTCTTCCAATATCTAATTAAAGATGAAGTGGTTATTTCATGTTTATGTTATATATCAGTTTACTAACCTGGAACACGAAATTATGCAAAAGCCTCTGTCGATGGTCAGATGCAAATACCCAGTATAACCCAATTGAACCATATGTCTATGTCAACCAAATTACTTGGATTCATTAAGATTAAGTTTCAATTGTGGTTACCCCCGCCCGACAGGTATATGTCTATTCTGTAAGGAAATCTATTAAAGAGTTATCTATCCTCAAGGAAGATCGTGGGCTATTAAGTCTAAGGCTGAAACCTTAAATTCATCTGTCAAATTTATTTTAGATTTACCAGATCAATCTTATTAATGGCCAGTTAACAAGATGCATTAAGCTTAAGACTTAATAAGTAAACCATTAAATTACCCAAACTATACAATAACCCCTTATAAACCGGTGATATTGGAATTCATCACAACCCTAAATAACTAACTTAGTTACGACACATAACTAGGGCTAGTAAAAACTCAAAAATAAAAGACATAAAGCAAAATGCTGAAAGTAAAATGCTGAAAAGTAAATAAAGAAAATTACAATAAAAGAAAATGCTAGGGCTAGATGATCTACTTTTATCACTACTATTTTAGATATCTCCTTTAATATAATATATTAACTTGTGTGATATTACCAACCAGCCATATAGGCGGTACCTGATTAAGTCAAATTAAGTCCAACCGATGGTAATTACCAACCGACCAACCAGGCGGTATCCATGCTTAGTCAGGTTAAAACCAGTTTATAATTGATTACCAACCGACCAATATAGCAGTATCCTTGTTAAGTCAAATTTTAATAGTGAATATATTATAATTAAGAGAGATTAATCTAAATAGCAGTAACAAAAGTTTTACCTTTCACCATAGCAGGGGGAAGTTACCTCCTCATTGCTGAATAGTAAAAACTGAAAAGTAAGAAAATAAATTATTATTACAGAAAGTAACTAAAATTAATTATAAAACTGAAATTAAAAGAAAACTAGATACAAACTCCTTTTTTACTCAGAGGATTACAGAGAGGAAGGTACATTTGAAATCAGAAAATCGGCCTGAATTTATAGGAGTGGCTTAGCTTGGCGCGTCGCGACACGCGTGATCTACGGCAGGAAATGCGGCGCGGCTCGCGGATCGGTTGACACGTGGCAGGCTCCGAATTATTTGCTTTGTGTCTCGACGCCCAAATTTCTTCTTATGTCGCGACGTGGCATCATGATGACGTCAGTAATGACGCATTCTTCAATGATGAGTGTCGACAGAATATGATGGCGACATGTGGCACGGCGCACGTTAGCAGAATTGCTGAGATTTTGACACGTGGCAGACGCACGTTAGCAAGGGTGCATGATAGCAAACTTCTCTGATTGTGACACGTGTCCCGACGCATTTTAGCATGGAGCAACGCAAGTTAGCACAGGCCGGCGCACATTAGGCGTCGCGACGTGCCAAATGATGATTTTGCCCTTTGTTCTGTTTTTCATTGTTTTGGCCTCAAATCACCTCCAGAATGTCCTGAAACTTTACTTATCTACAAAATAACACAAAACACATCAAAATATTCACAAAACTCAAGAATCTAAACAAAATATTAGGTCAAATGAGTGGAAAATAGTGATACAATTACCACTCATCACACCCCCAAACCTAATATTTTGCTAGTCCTCGAGCAAAACATAAAATAATATAAAAATAAAATTAAGCTAAGCCACTTTCGTAGGGATCACAGTTGCATTTAGCTTATGCAACAAGCCTTTAAACCCATAGGTATCCATAGTGGAAGAGTTGTAGCCTCGTGAGGGTTTACAACAATGATACCCACAAACATTTTACAAAAGTAAAAAGATAGTAAAACTATTGCACACAAAAACAAAAGATAAGAGAAAATAGAATAAAGAAGTTAGTGACTAAACATGTGAAACTTCTACTCCAAGTTACTAGTTGTTTCGTTTCTTTCTAAATTACCGAATAAGTAAATTCTCCGAATATATTTACCATTCTTAATATACACAGCCAACAAAATATTAATCAACTCATTTTTTCCCACAACAGTCACAAGTGCAATTGAGAAGAGAGTAATTTTTTTGCCCTAAAGTTTTATCAGAATTCACACTTTTTTTAACAATGAAATATTTTTTCGGATTTTTATGATTTTTTTCTTTCTTTTTGATTTTATTTATTTATTTATATACAATATCTTCTGTCTATTTAGCGAGCTTTAAGCCAGTGACTCTCAAACCAGTTGACTTTAGGGCACTAGGTGTTAAGACACCCTTACAGACTTACTTACTCAGACTTCAGATATATTTTTTTTTGCAACATCTTTGATCCATGTAGCGAGCTTTGGGCCAGTGACTCCCAAACCAGTTGGCTTTAGGGCACTAGGTGTTAAAACACCCCTACGGACTTAATAACCCGGATCTCATACGTTTTTTTTATATCCCATCGCTTTTTGAGATGCTTCCTCCAATTAAACTAGAGCACTGAATATTACAAACTTTTCAATTACAGCTCATGTCCGTATGTTACCATGCACGTTGATAATACCTATCAACTGAGCATAAGAAGATTCATTTAAGTCAGTTTTATGGAGAATTCACAAATTAAATAATTTAAAAGGAAGTAAACAAAAATTAACTTGTTCCGAACTAGGTTGAAATACGTCTCGGGAGTGGAAACTCCTTACACAGCTATCTCAAACCAATTTCACCTGATTAATCAAATTAAAAAAACACAAAAACACAAAATATTTTTTTGATTTTTGTAAAAATTTTCAATTTTTTTTTTTTTAGAAAAATTTTGGGCTAAAAATAATAATAAAAAAACAATAAAAACAAGATACTATTAACTATTCCCCTCCCCCACACCTAAATGAGACATTGTCCCTAATTTCTTAAACAGTAGAAGAAGAGTTTAGAAAACAGTACCTGGTTAGCTGACATTTTACATCTAAATGAAAAATTAAAGGTTAAGATCCAGATTAATCCGACGCATCTTACCACGATCGTTCTCGGACCAATTTATCTTTGAAATAATAGGGTCAATTTTTGGTTCAAAGGTTAATATTTGGTCAATTAAATCTGGGGCAGTTCTGGCAGTGTAGATGAGTTCTTTTACAGGTTTTGACACGAATCCATTTCTCCGGGCATCATCAAGAAACACACAAAGAAAATCATAAAATCCATCAACGTTGTACAGTCCAAGCGGTTTCTGGTATATGTTCAGATTCGCCCAAGATAGCACTGTAAAAATTTCCTCCATTGTGCCCAAGCCACCTGGCAAAGTAATAAAAGCATCAGTATGGTTAATCATTTCTACCAATCGTTCAGACATACCTGGCACGATCAAGATTGCCACCGCCATATACTAAGTGCATATTCTTTTTGGTCATGACTCGACCCAATTCCTGTGATGCCTCTATGTATCGTGTCTTAGTACCAACACTAGTACCACAAAACACACAGATGTTTTCAACTCGCTTTCTTGAAGTGGCTTTCATGTTTTACTATGGATGTCTTCAAAAGTGTAATGATGAGTTGAATTTATAACACCTGAAAAGGGTGAGTAAAAATAATAGCACTAGTACCTGCCAAATGACAATTAGTAGTTAAACAATAAAATAAATCGTGATAGTAAAAAAGGTATGGATCCTGTCGGAGAAAATAAAAGAAAACAACAAAACAAATCACAATTATTAGGAAAAGACAAAGAGATATAATATTTACAATAATTTAAGGCTTGATTGACGTCTATGCATCATGGACAAGCTTCTCATCCAATTTTCTTATAAATTGGCAAACAGTGTCTTTTTGAGTCAGATTCCTGAGACTTAACTGTTGTCTTTCTTTTTGGAATTGCGTATATAACACGCGAAATTTCATGATACACATATCCACTGGGATGCATCTCAAGAGTCTTAGATATATCATCCAAAGGCTCCTTACTCAAGCCATCCCTAATGAAATTAATCTTATCTTCACGGTTATCATACACAATTCCTAAAGAACGACAACGAGAATCACAAAACATAAGAGCACATTTATAGCATACACATGTTGGTCTACTCTAAGCTTCCCAAGATCATAAATCAAGCATGAAACAAGTGTAAATACAATCATAGGAGGTGCGGAAAAACTCACATTGATCGGTTGAGATGCGATGATGACCAAAACGAACTGCCCTCTCCAAGCTCGGCAATGAGCTGCTCGGTGTAGGGATTGCTCGGCAGTGGGTGGATCTCCTCCATGAAGAATCGGCCATGGACTCCATTAAAGCTCCAAGCTTTGTGATAGTCTTCCATGCTCATGAACTCACTGCCTTATCACCTTGGTATGCCTCCTAGAGTGTGCTAGCACCTTGATCTTGCAACAAAATCATTTGCTTCTCCATTGTTGCTCGGTCAAACCATAAAAATAGAGGAGAAGAGGATGCGTGAGAGAGAATAAGAAGTTTTGGCTCCAAAACTTGTGAAACCGTAAAGAGAGAGAGAGAAAAGAAAAAGTTGTATTAGGTTTATATTTTCCAAAAAATTAATAAACCATTTTCCTTTTTCAATTTCAAAAAGCAAGCATTTAATGCTTTCTTTCATCTCACATCAACTCACATCAATCTATCAAATGTCACATCACTCAAAGTGACATGTGATTTGACGCTTGATGTGACTAATGATTTGACGCTTGATTTGACTTGCGTGCCGCACTCGAATTCGAAATGCGAATGCGCTCGCAAACAATCCCGGGCTCGGGTTCGCTAATTCCAAATTAACGAATTTTCCGTTGCATCGTAATTAAATGATTACGCCTAGCGAAATCACTATTCACGTCGCTAACGAATTAATTCTAAATTAATTCGTTCGCCCGAATTAAAATCTAATTTTAATTCCGTGTCGAAATCCAATTTCGTATAATATATCAAATATATATTATTTTATCGATTAATTCCAAGTTAATCATTTTCTCTCTTTCTATGATATTTTATCCCAGATAAAATATCTCCGCAATTAATCCCAGATTAATTTTCTCTATCATTAAATTAATCCCAAATTAATTAAAGTGCGAATCATACGTCATCGGTGAATCTTCGGGGAGCGACCAATGAGATCTCCGGATATGTTGGCAGTAAATCGGGTCGTCGGACTATCCGGACACGTAAGTACCTAGTACTACGTTTACACCGATTCACAAGACAAGGTTGGCTTCTAGCAAAGTGCCATGCCTGCCCAATTCTCTAGAAACATGCTTACATGAATAAGAGATCTATATCAGGCGTAGTATACGTGGTATTGCGTATTTCGATCCAGTATCATATGATCACGTGTTATGCCTGGGGCTGGAATTGTGTCTGCCCCGTACGAAACACATGTCAGATGTCTGGTAACTAGTCTCTATATCGGATAACTATGACCTAGTCATATTATCCCGATGACTGCAATACTTAAGAGAACCAGTAACGTATCCTACGTGACCATCATCTCCATATGACTGGAGTGACACTTACGTCTTGACATCACACCCAACACACTACGATTCTCAATATACCCAGCATTGGCGTACACAGAACCGGTTAAAGCTCTGGACGACCGCAACCAAAGTATATTGATTGTCGCAAGTATTAGCGGTGCAAGTCTCAGGTTAAGACCAAATACACCTACCCTAATTTCGGACTTCCATAGACACATAGTCATACTACCAATGGAATTCCGAGGGGGTCTATCCAGAGCGAAGCTGTTTCCCGTACCATCGGTAAAACACAACCTCCTATTACACTTGCGTGAGTATCCTATACCCAAATATATGAGAACTATACCATTGTGCCCTCACAACGCGCACAAGTGTAATACTAGTCTTTTACGTATTTATCGATGTCCAATCTCGATAATACTCTGACTAGGGATATTTAATGATTTATCCTTCGTGGACTGATACTGTCTCATATCATTCTCGGTCCAGGAACAAATCATAGAGACCTCTCATCATTTATACATCTAGGTGATCTAATCACAAATGATAAGAATGCAATCTCCTTTGTCACATAGTTAATTTTTACAACAACACAATGATCTGTATAAATAGTGACGCTATGGGTCATAATTGTCCAACAACACCCATTCTTTTGGCTCTTCTCTTTTTAGCATATGTGCTCCTTCCTAAACCAGTCAGAGGTGAAATAAAAGAGTCAGAAGACTCACATGCCAATCAGACCAGTGCTTCAATAATCCAACGAATGTCAGTAGAAATACATTTGATCATCAGTAGTCTCATCCGTTCCAAGCGGGCTTTGTAAACTTTCATCAGAGATTTTTTAGGGAGATAAGGAAATTACTTGTGAAGATTTGCGAGAGCTTCTTCCATCCTGTAATGACTTAACCTGCAAAAACTAAACACACAAAATTAAATCACACCAAATCACAATATATACACAAATTGCATGGGTTACCTCCTAGCTGGCGCTAAGTTTAACGTCGTCAGCTAGACGTGATTACCCGAATGTTATGCTGGATCTGAAAGTGTGACACTTTCTTTTTGTCGCTCAATTGATTCTCCCCAGTAGTGCTTGATAGGCTGACTGTTAACCTTGAATGTTTCATTGGTGTTGGGATCCAGTAACTCAACAGCTCCGTATGGTAAAACCTGAGTGATCACAAAAGGACCTGACCACATTGATTTCAATTTTCCAGGGAAAAGTTTCAACCTCGAACTGTACAATAACACCTGCTGCCTTGGTTCCAACTGTCCGCGCACTATTTTTCGATAATTCCATTTCTTGGTATTTTCCTTGTACAATTTGGCATTCTCATAAGCATGTAGGTGAAATTCTTCCAATTCATTGAGTTGGTGGAATCATTTCTCTCCTACAGCTTGTAGATCAAAATTCAACTTTTTCAGTGCCCAGTAAGCCTTGTGTTCAAGCTCAACTAGCAGATGGCACGCTTTCTCAAACACCAATCTATATGGGGACATACCAATGGGTGTCTTGTAAGCTGTCCGGTAGGCCCATAATGCGTCATCCAATTTTATAGACCAGTCCCTCCTTGTTGATCCAACGGTTCTCTCCAAGATTCTTTTGATTTCCCTGTTTGAAACCTCAACCTGCCCATTTGACTGTGGATGGTAAGCAGTGGCAACCTTATGAGTAACTTCGTATTTGGATAGGAGTGCATCGAAGTATCTGTTGCAGAAATGTGTGCCACCATCACTGATAATTGCCTGAGGTGTTCCGAACCGAGTGAAAATATTCTTTTCAGGAATTTGATCACCACTTTTGAATCATTGGATGGCAGTGAAATTGCTTCAACCCATTTGGAGACGTAGTCTACTGCAACCAGTATGTACAGGTTTCCGAATGATGGAATAAAGGGTCCCATAAAATCAAAACCCCACACATCAAATATATCCACTTCCAGAATATTTTGCAGCGGTCTTTCATTTCTCCTCGAAATAGTCTCCTTTCTTTGGCACCTATCACATTGAAGAGCAAAAAGATAAGCATCTTTAAAAAGAGTGGGCCAGAACAAATCTGATTGAAGGACTTTGGCTGCAGTTTTATTTCCGCTGAAGTGTCCGCCATATGGTGATGAATGACAATGTTACAGAACACTGTTGACCTCCTCTTGTGGAACACACCGTCTCAGTAATTGATCAGCAAAGCGTTTGAACATGTACGGCTCATCCCAGACATAGTGCTTGACTTCTTTGAAGAACTTCTTTCGTTGCTGAGTTGTCCATTCCAACGGCCATTTTCCTGACACTATGTAATTGACATAGTCATCATACAAATGGGCATCTTGCTGTTTCATGGCAAACAGCTGTTCATCTGGAAAAGTTTCTTTGATTTTCAGTTCTTTGCCAGTTGTTTCTCTATTTTTCGAGCCTCGATAAATGATCTACCACCTGGTTTTCTGTCCATTTCCTGTCTCTGATCTCCAAATTGAATTCTTGCAGAAGAAGTATCCAACAGATCAATCTGGGTTTGGCATCTTTCTTCGTGATCAGGTATTTGATTGCTGAATGATCTGTGTAGACCACCACTTTGGGACCCAGCAGATAGGAACATAATTTATCAAAAGCGAACACAACTGCAAGCAACTCATTTTCAGTGGTTGTATAGTTGAGTTGAGCTTCATTTAGAGTTCTGCTGAAGTAATAAATGGTGTGGAAAATCTTTGCTTTACGTTGTCCCAAAACTACACCTACAGCAAAATCACTAGCATCGCACATCACCTCAAATGGAAGGGTCCAGTCTGGTGCGACAATGATGGGAGCAGAAATTAGCTTTTGTTTTAGGATCTCAAAAGCTTCCTGGCATTCTTTGGTAAAATTAAAATGCACATCCTTCTCCAGAAGATTGCACAGAGGTTTAGCAATCTTGGAAAAGTCTTTGATAAATCTCCTGTAAAAACCTGCATATCCAGAGAGAAAGCTCCGAATCCCTTTGACAGATGTTGGTGGAGATAGTTTTCAATTGTTTCAATCTTTGCTTTTTCTACCTCGATTCCTTTTGTGAGATCCGGTGTCCAAGAACGATGTCTTTCTGCACCATAAAGTGGCATTTCTCCAAATTGAGTACCAGGTTGGTATCTTCGCATCTTTGTAACACATGTTCCAGATTTTGCAAGCAGTAGTTGAAAGAATCTCCAAACACAGAAAAATCATTCATGAAAACCTCCATACTCTATTCTAGCATGTCTGAGAAGATAGCCATCATGCAACGCTGAAATATGGCAGGAGCATTACATAGTCCAAATGGCATCCTGAAAAAAGCAAAAATACCATAGAGACATGTAAAAGTGGTCTTCTCATGATCTTCTGGGGTGATGGCAATCTGATTGTACCCTGAATATCCATCCAGAAAGTAATATAATTCATGTCCCGCTAGTCTGTCCAGCATCTGATCAATGAATGGCAACGGAAAATGGTCATTCCTCGTGGCTTTGTTCAGTTTTCGGTAGTCCATGCATACTCTCCATCCAGTCACCGTTCTTGTTGGAATCAACTCATTCTTTTCATTGGTGACAACAGTAATTCCTCATTTCTTCGGCACCCACATGTATAGGACTTACCCAGATACTATTTGAGATGGGGTAAATGATGCCAGCATCCAACCATTTGATGATTTCTTTCTTCACGACTTCCTTCATGATTGGATTGAGTCTCCATTGATGCTCCACTGTGGGTTTATACTCATCGTTCATCAGGATCTTGTGCATGCAAAATGATGGACTAATGCCTCGAATGTCTGGTATAGTCCAGCCAATGGCTCTCTTGTGTTCTCGTAACACTCTTAGCAATTTTCCTTCATGCTCTAATGTTAGAGAAGAAGAAATAATAACAGGTAATTCAGAAGAGTTTCCAAGGAATGCATACCTGAGATGGCTTGGCAGTAACTTCAGCTCTAGCTGTGGTGGTTCTTCAATTGAGGGCTTGATTCGATCTTTCTTTGGGAGTTCCAGACTTTCAACTGGTGGTGTTGATTTGAATCGGAATGGCTTGTCAAGATATTTGATACATTCCAGTATTTCAGCATCTAGCTCGTTGTCAGTCATGTTGGTGATGCAAGCTTCAAGTTTATCCGTGGGATTTTGCTTAGTATCCTGAATGATACTATCAACAACATCAACTCTGAAACATTCTTCTTCATTTTCATCGCTCAGGAATTTCATGGCTTTGAAAAAATTAAAGGTAACTTCTTGGTCCTGAAATTTCATGGTTAGTTCTCCTTTTTTAACATCAATAACAGTTCGTCATGTAGCCAAGAATGGTCTCCCAAGAATGATAGGTACATCTTTGTCTTCCTCCATGTCAAGGATAATGAAATCTGCTGGAAGAATGAGTTTGTCAACTTTGACTAGCAGATCTTCAACAACTCCTCTCAGAAAAGTGAGCGTTCGATCATCAAGTTGCAAAGAGACTGAGGTAGGCACTGCTTCTCCAATTTTCAGTTTCCTGTAAATAGAAAAAGGCATTAAATTAACACTTGCACCCAAATCATATAAAGCCTTACCGATGTAATGTTCTCCAATGGTGCATGAGATAGTGAAACTGCCAGGATCTTTCAACTTTGGGGGAAGTTTCCTCTGAATGATGGCGCTGCATTCTTCTGTCAGTGCTACTGTCTCGTAGTCTCCCAATCTCCATTTTCGTGAAAGAATATCTTTCATGAATTTGACATAACTGGGCATTTCTTCCAATGCTTCTGCGAATGGAATGTTGATGTGCAGTTTCTTGAACACCTCTAGGAAACGAGCAAACTGATTGTCCAGTTTGTTTTTCTGAAGACGCTGTGGAAAAGGTGGAGGTGGAGTGATTTGATCTTTTTCCTTTGCTTCTTTTTCCTCCATCTGTTGCTCTGCTTCTTTTGGAATTTCTTCAATGGATGCCTTGATTCCAACATCTTTGTTGATTTCAGTACCGCTTTTCAAGGTAATGGCTTGACATTGCTCCTTCACTATGTTCCTTGGATTTGGTTCTGTGTTGCTGGGAAGATTTCTTGGCGGTCTGAAACTCTGAACATTGGCCAGTTGTCCAATTTATTCCCCAGTGCTTTAATGGAAGAAGATTGGCTTTGATGGAATGCTTATTGGGCTTAAAACATAGTATCGTATTTTGCTTCTTGCTTTTTGAACATCTCTGCAAACCATTCTTTCATTTCTGGTTCTTTTTCATACTTCTGGCCTTTATTTTGCTGTTGGAATCCAGGTGGTGGATTTTTCTTTTGCCCTGAATTGTTGCTCCATGAAAAATTAGGGTGATTCCTCCACCCTGGGTTGTAGGTGTTGGAATATGGATTGTTCCCCATGTCTGTTGAAATTGTTGACATAGTTCACTGTCTCTTCTTGTTGAACTGGTTCTTCTGCTCCTCCATATGGTGAACTTGTGGATCCGGCGATGTTTACAACTTGCGTGCTAAGCATTTCTAGACATTTGCATATCTGATACAGCCTGGTATTCACTGTTGTGTTGGCTCCAACTTCATAAATTACTGCAATTCTTTGAATCATGCTCCTATTTGTTGGCCACAATGAATTGTTGTTAGCCATTTCTTCGATTAAGTCTCAAGCTTGATCTTCTCCTTTCGCCATCAAAGCTCATCCAGCAGCAGCATCAATTGTGGTTATCATCGGTCCAGAAAGTCCATTATAGAAGTTTTGGACTTGTAGCTATTTTGCAATCTCATGGTGAGGGCATTTTCTGAGCAAATCCTTGTACCTTTCCCAAGCTTCGTATAGAGATTCTGAGTCATGTTGTACAAAGGATGTGATATCATTCCTCAGTTTTTCTGTTCTGGATGGTGGAAAGTATTTTGCAAGGAATTTGGTGGCTAGAGTGTTCCAAGTTGTGATGGAACCTGCTGGTAGTGAATGTAGTCAAGCTTTTGCTCTGTCTTTCAAAGAATATGGGAAAACATGCAATCTCATTGCTTCTTTAGCTCATCGGTTGTAATTGAAAGTGCCGCAAACTTCCAGAAAGTTGTTGATGTGGGCATTAGGATCTTCAGTTGCATTCCCCCAAACTACACTGACTGCTGAATCATCTGAATGCATGTTTTGATGTCACACGCATTTGCTGGTAAGGGTGGAATTACAATATTGGAAATGAAGCCGCCAACCACCGGAATGGTTCTGTCTCGAATAGGAATTGGTGGTGCAACCTCTAAAGGTTTAGGTTCCATGTTGACTAAAACATCTTGGCCTTCACTCATTTCCCTTCTCAATTGTCTAATGGTTCTTTCAATCTCTGGGTCAAGCGGTCGGAGTTCAAAGCTTCTGGTTCGTCTCATGTAGTGTCTGAGAACCTGAAACACAAGAAAACTAAAACAATAAGTAAAATTAGATACAAGTAACGATATCTAACCCCAAAACAAATAGTAAAAGATAAATAAGTCCCTGGCAACGGCGCCAAAAACTTGACCGGTGTAATCACACGGGTATAACGCAAGCGTACGTATCGTTCAAGTAGTATAAAAAGTATCGATCCCACGAGGACTTAAAACCTAAGCTATTAATTTTATGAGGCCAAATGATTTCTAGTATCTAACAGATTGATTGATTGACTGGGTGATGACTTTAAACTTAAAAACAAGTAAATAAAATTACGCAAAGTAAATTAAGTGAAATTCAATATTTAAAAATTATCCAGGGTTGTGATTTATTCCAATATCTAATTAAAGATGAAGTGGTTATTTCATGTTTGTGTAATATATCAGTTTACTAACCTGGAACACGAAATTATGCAAAAGCTTTTGTCGATGGTCAGATGTAAATACCCAGTATAACCCAATTGAACCATATGTCTATGTCAACCAAATTACCTGGATTCATTAAGATTAAGTTTCAATTGTGGTTACCCCCACCCGACAGGTATATGTCTATCCTGTAAGGAAATTTATTAAAGGGTTATCTATCCTCAAGGAAGATCGTGGGCTATTAAGTCTAAGGCTGAAACCTAAAATTCCTTTGTCAAGTTTATTTTAGATTTACCAGATCAATCTTATTAATGGCCAGTTAACAAGACGCATTAAGTTTAAGACTTAATAAGTAAACCTTTAAATTACCCAAACTATAAAATAACCCATTATAAACCGGTTATATTGGAATTCATCACAACCCCAGATAACTAACTTAGTTACGACACATAACTAGGGCTAGTAAAAACTCAAAAATAAAAGACATAAAGTAAAATACTGAAAGTAAAATGCTGAAAAGTAAATAAAGAAAATTACAATAAAAGAAAATCCTAGGGCTAGAGGATATACTTTTATCACTACTATTTTAGATATCTCCCTTAATATAATATATTAACTTGTGTGATATTACCAACCAGCCATATAGGCGGTAACCTGATTAAGTCAAATTAAGTCCAACCGACCATAAAGGCGGTAATTACCAATCGACCAACCAGGCGGTATCCATGCTTAGTCAGGTTAAAACCAGTTTATAATTGATTACCAACCGATCAATATAGCGGTATCCTTGTTAAGTCAAATTTTAAATAGTGAATATATTATAATTAAGGGAGATTAATCTAAATAGCAGTAATAAAAGTTTTACCTTTCACCCTAGCAGGGGGAAGTTACCTCCTCATTGCTGAATAGTAAAAATTGAAAAAGTAAAGAAAGTAAATTATTATTACAGAAAGTAACTAAAATTAATTACAAAACTGAAATTAAAAGAAAACTAGATACAAACTCCTTATTTACTCAGAGGATTACAGAGAGGAAGGTACATTTGAAATCAGAAAATCGGCCTGAATTTATAGGAGTGGCTTAGCTTGGCACGTCGCGACGTGCGTGATCTACGGTGGGAAGTGCGGCGCGGCTCGCGGATCGGTTGACACGTGGCGGGCTCCGAATTATTGGCTTTGTGTCGCGACGCCTAAATTTCTTCTTGTGTCGCGACGCGGGGTCATGATGACATCAACAATGATGCATTCTTTAATGATGAGTGTCGACAGCATGTGATGGCGACATGTGGCACGACGCACGTTAGCAGAATTGCTGAGATTTTGACACGTGGCAGGCGCACGTTAGCAAGGGTACATGATAGAAATATTCTCTGATTGTGACACGTGTCCCGGCGTATTTTAGCATGGAGCGGTGCAAGTTAGCACAGGACGACGCACGTTAGGCGTCAGGACGTTCCAAATGACGATTTTTCCATTTTGTTTGTTTTTCATTGTTTTGGCCTCGAATCACCTCCAGAATGTCCTGAAACTTTACTTATCTACAAAATAACACAAAACATATCAAAATATTCACAAAACTCAAGAATCTAAATAAAATATTAGGTCAATTGAGTGGGAAATAGTGATACAATTACCACTCATCATATGTGCAGCTGACCATCGACAAAGGCTTTTGCATAGTTTCGTGTTCCAGGTTAGTAAACCAATATATTACACAAACATGAAATAACCACTTCATTTTTTAAAAGATATTGGAAAGATTCACAACCCTAGATAGTTTCTTAATATTGAATTTTCCTAAACCTACTTTCGTGCAATTTTATCTACTTGTTTTAAGTTTAAAGTCACCATCCAATCAAACAACCAATCCATTAGATACTTGTAATAATTTGGCTTCATAAATTAATAGCTTAGGTATTAAGTCCTCGTGGGATCGATACTTTTTATACTACTTGAACGATACGTGTGCTTGCGTTATACGCGTGTGATTACGCCGATCATAAATCCATGATCGTGGTATACTTAGGAAGCGAGTTTCAAGTGTTATTTAGAGATCGTAAATTTGAAAGTCGACTATATTATACCTTAGAGATTTGACGTTCTTATCTATATCCCCGGTATAATATTGATAGCCTGTGACAAATGGATTATACATATGCAATAACCTCGACTTATATAGTTTAGCGAGATTATCTATGGTCGTCATAATTTACGAGTGAGTGAATTATGGACACGAAATTTGATTATGTGAAGGATAAACCTAAACTTAGGGGGTCTCACAATATGAATTGTAATACAGATTATTCATAATACTTCATCAGATTAAATGAGTTAATTTGAATCGTTTAATCGGTTAAACGAAAACACATGCATTAAGAGATTATGGTCAATTAATAATTAATATGTATTTATTTTTTATACAAGATTTGATTTGATACATATTAATTAATTGTAAAATGAGATTTTGACACATGCCATTAATATATGTATTTGTTATTTAATGTAAATAAAATACATATATAATAATATTCGCATTAATTAATTATTTAGGTGTTTAAATGTTAAATATCTAGATAATTAAATGATAACAATATTACATAATTATTATGCAATATGTTTGATTATTATTTGTTACATGTGGCATGATTATTTTAAGCTTAAAGTATACAAATTGGATTTGTTAATTTAAAGCTTATTATTATTTAATTAGATTAAATTGACCAAATGACCAAAATGCCTCCCCAAAGTCGGTTTAGACCTATTTTTAAAGTTAAAAATTTTGTTTTCTCTTTTAAGAAGAGTGCCATGGCCGAACCTCTTAAGAAAAAAAGCTCCCAAAATTTTCTTGAAGAAACAAGAGAGAAAGTGAGGAAATCAAGAAGAAAGTTTAAGGAAATTAGGAGATTTTAAGGTAATCTTCAATAATCTTAAACTTGGAAAGCTTGTTTCTTATTCTTGAGCATCTAGAATAGTTATAGGGTTTCTTCATTTCTTACATTTTGGGCTTTTTGATTTGGAGGATGGATTTGGAGGCTAGATGCATGTGTGAAGTTAGATTGAATAATATTAGTGTAATATTAGTTCAATTTTATCATTTGATGAGTTGTTACCATTCTAGAGTATTATGTCCACTCTTGTAACTTCTAGAATTGTTGACTTTCGTTGGTGTAAATATTAATATGATTAATATTGAGAATATTCGATTTAAAGCATGAAAATGATAATTTTGGTTACCAAATCAGTTCTGGAATTTATGTGTTTTTGGTGATGAAAAGTGTACGGGCCAAATATGGGCACAGGGATAAAATCGACATTTACCTCAAGACCAACCACTAAACTAGGAGCCCATTAGTAGATCCAGCCCACAAGCAAAAATGTCATACAAGGAAACTCCACGGGCCGTCTCATGGGCCCAAACTCGTTAACATGAAGATAACCAACGGACACCAGTTACACAAATCAAGAAAGAATCTGAATTCATAAACATCACCATGAAATTGACGGTTTTGAGGGACAGACACGATCATCAGTTATCAGACATAAATCACCTGAATTAAACCATCATTAACAATGACTCCAACGGGCAGAATAGGGACCTCACATCAGGGAACCTATAAAATAAGAAGACAAGGCAACATAGATGAGATCTTCTTCAGACTACTCATATCACCTAGACACTACTCCAATTTTCCGCCCTAACGGCAAACAATCTGTGGTTGAGGTACTCCATAGACCTTAATCATTTCATCTTGACCTCATTCATCTTTAGGCTAACTTGAGCGTCGGAGTGCCTACGGCTTCCACCACACCGGTGGGCAGTAACCTCATATTTCGCTCTACTCTTGTTTTGCAGGTTCATTCGTGCCCCTCAACTCACTTTCTCGATTGTGGACCTCGACCGAAATCAGTCTCCATAATTTGGCGCCCACTGTGGGGCAACGAACGAATTTCGCAAAAGTTAGACACACCAATAAAACAGTCTGAAATAGCCTCAAGCAATGAACAAACCCCGGATCCATTGATGGCACAACTTGCCATGCTCCAAGAACGACTGCAAGCCCTTGAAGAAGAGAATCTAACTATACGAAACACCAACAAAAGTCTACAAAAAAAACTGGAGCAGTTATCATCCAATCCCCAGCATAACACTCAAGGCCAAACCAACAATCTAGACGACCGCATCAATCCAACAATCCCGCCCATGTCGGATGGGCCAAACGACAATCTCCAGCATACTTCACATGACCTGAACTCTCTCATCGATCCATCCCAACAAATCGCTACCTCTATCAGAAGGGAAATGATTGAATTTAAGGAAGCAATAATGTCGAGACTACCAGGGGTAAGGTTGCCAGTCAGGAAGAGTAGGGCCGGAGCAATCTCTGATACCCCGTTTGTGGAGTCAATTGTTGCTGTTGAATTGCCTCGGAAATTCAGCCCACCTGAAATGAAGCAATATGATGGGTCCGCCGATCCAGACGACCACATAATACATTACAAGTACAAGATGATGTCAACCGGCTTGTCCCCAAGTCAGTGGGAGGCTGGAATATGTAGATGCTTTGGGGAGACACTAGCGGGACCTGCCCTTACCTGGTTCATCAACCTACCCACAGGTCAATCGAGTCCTACCAGGAGCTGGCTGACAAGTTCGTGCAACACTTTACAAGTTCATGCAAATTAGAAAAGACTTCAGACGACCTTAATTCTATACAGCAAAGAAGAGGAGAGTTATTACGGAGCTACGTGGCCCGGTTCAACCGGGAAAGAATTACAATCCCGGATCTCCACCAGCCTACAGCGGTCGAAACCTTCTGGAATGGGCTACTTTATGACAGTGGGCTCTACAAGAAATTGACAAAGTTTCGGTGCTACACCATGGACCAGGTCATGGCACGGGCCCAGGTAGAAATAAGGTGGGAAGAAGATAAAAGAAATCAAAGAATGGAAGATGTTACGAATGCACGAGTGGACCGAAGGCCTGTTGCTCCCAGGCGACACGATATGGATATCCACTCTCACAAGGAAAGGAGGAGCCAACCAAGAGGAGAGCGACGACTGACCGGCGTAAACACACACGTATAACGCAAGCGCACGTATCGTTCAAGTAGTATAAAAATTTCGATCCCACGAGGACTTAATTCCTACTATTGTTATTAATTATTGAATCTATTTATTTACAGATATCTAATTGAGGGATAAGAGAATGATTGATTGGTTGATTTGGTTGATTGTAGTTTTGCACAATAAATAAATAAATAAAAAGACAAAAGAAAATACTAAGGAAAATAAATAAAAAGACTCAAAGATCTAGGGTTGTGAATTATTCTAATATCTTTTAAAAATGAAGTGATTATTTTATGTTTGTGTAATAAATCAGTTTATTAACCTGGAACACTAAATTATGCAAAAGCCTCTGTCGATGGTCAGACGCAAATACCCAGTTTAACCCAATTGAACCATATATCTATGTCAACCAAATTATCTGGATTCATTAAGTTTAAGTTCCAATTATGGCTACCCCCGCCCGATAGGTATATTCATATCCTGTAAGGAAATTTATTAAAGGGTTATCTATCCTCAAGGAAGATTGTGGGCTATTAAATCTAAGGCTGAAACCTAAAATCCCTATGTCTAGTTCATTTTAGATTTACCACATCAATCTTATTGGTGATCAGACAACAAGAAGCATTAAGCTTAAGACTTAATAAGTAAACCTTAAAATTACCCAAACTATAAAATAACCCCTTATAAACCGGTGATATTAGAAGTCATCACAACCCCAGATAACTAACACATAACTAGGGCTAGTAAAAACATAAAAGTAAAAGACATAAAGTAAAAATGCTGAAAATTAAAAGACATAAAATAAAAGCTGAAAAGTAAATTACAATAAAATGCTAAGGTAAAAGGAATTACTTTTACTACTACTAATTTAGATATCTCCCATAAAATAATATATAAACTTGTGATAATATTTCCAACCGACCAATCTGGCGGTATCCTAATTAAGTCAAATTAAGTCCAACCAGCCATAAAGGCGGAACCAAAATTAAATTACCAACCGACCAATCTGGCGGTATCCTTGATTAGTCAGGTTTAAAACCAGATTAAAATTAAATTACCAACCGACCAATATAGCGGTATCTTTTTAAGTCAGTATTTTAAATAGTAAATATATTATTTTTTATGGAGATTAATCTAAATAGTAACAGTAAAAGAATTACCTTTCACCATAGGTGAGGAAGTTACCTTATCATGGTGAATAGTAAAAACTGTAAAAAGTAAAAATTAAATTACTATTATTACAAAACGTAATTAAATTATTTACAAAATTAAAAATTAAAAACTAAAAAACTAAAAAACTAAAAGAATCTAGAGAGAGAAACTCTCTCATTAGATGGAATATAAGAGAGAGAATGGTGCATTGAAATCTGAAATTTCGAGCTGAATTTATAGGCGCGGATAAGGGTCCAGTGTCACAACGCCAGCTACAGTTCAGCGTCGCGACGCCAGCTACAGTGAATCGTGGCACAATGACGGCTTGACACGTGGCGAGGCGGCTAAGAGCTCAGATCCTTATCCGATGACGTGGCAATGTTCATAACGTCATTGCTTACGTCACTCTGACGTGTGGAGGGCGATTGTCGGCAGCGTTAGATCGCGACACGTGGCACCGGCGCACATTAGTATCTCCGTTGTGATAGCGACACGTGGCATGGCGCAAGATAGCATGATCGGCGCATTTTAGCAAGCGGTGCACGTTAGCAAGTTTTCTGATTGGTCCACGTGTCCACGGCGTACATTAGCAAGTCCGGCGCATGCTGGGCGTCACGACGCGCATGCTTCAGCGTCGCGACGCTGAAATGACGATTTTGCCCTTTTTTGTCCAGTTTTGCTCCAATTGCCTCCAGAATGTCCTGAAACTTTATTTATCTACAAAATAACACAAAACACATCAAAATATTCACAAAACTCAAGAAACTATATAAAATATTAGGTTAAATGAGTGAGAAATAGTGATAGAAATACCACTCATCAACGACCATTCTACAAAAGTATTGACAGACGACCAAGGCCATACAAAAGTAGGGAGGAGCTGCCAACAAGCAAACCCAGGCTCCCGGACTACAACTTTATGATTTCTCCCGGGGAACTGGTCTCTGTGCTTAAGAAGATGGGGAATGAAGTAAAGTGGCCTCCATGCTCCAAGGACAATTCAACTAAAAATGACACTAGGAAGTGGTGTGAATTCCACAGGGACTTTGGTCATACGACAGCGGAATGTGTAGCTTTGAGGTTAGAAGTTCTGGAGCTACTAAACAAGGGTTTCCTGAGGATTTGCTCACTGATAAAGGGAAAGCAACCCTGGCACGAATGGATGAGAGAGATGGTCCAAGAGAAATTCCAACCCAACCACCCCCATTAATAACACCGTTAATGTCATTTCAGGAGGATCAGGAATCAGTGGAGTAACATATTCGGCAGCTAAACGACATTCAAGGGCTCTGGCAAATAATACTTCACATACCTCGATGTCTGTGGAGAAAGTCTTCACGGATTTGATGATAGAGTTTCCAGACGACGGGGATTCACACAATGTAAATCCACACCATGACGCTTTAGTTATTCCTTGCAGGTGGCCAACTTTATGATCAAACGAGTACTGGTCGACACTGGCTCCTCAGCTAATATAATTTTCGCTAGTGCCTTGCTGACATGAGGGCCGAGCCGGAAAAATAAACCAGCGGACGACAGTACTGATTGGGTTTAGCGGAGAGCAAAAATTCACCATGGGGGAAATATCACTCCCAGTCTACGTACCCGGAGTCAACAGAATGACCAGATTTCTGGTCTTGGACAGCCCTTCAGCCTACAATCTGATCATGGGCAGACCTTGGATTCACGACATGAGGGCGGTGTCGTCTACTTACCATCAAGTAATAAAATTCCCTACCAAGTGGGGGGTTTAAGAAATTAAAGGTGATAGATTGGCGTCAAGAAGCTGCTACCAGACGACTTTGAAGGCTAAAACCGAGTCAGCATAGCAATTACTGACTGGGCCTCGTGCTCCGGAGCCGATTCTACCAAATATAGAGAAGCTTGACGAGGTTCAGATTCACTCTTAGTTTACATATCACAAGGCATTAGTTGGAGCTGATTAGATCCCAAACTAAGAGCCGACCTAGTTGAATTCTTGAAGAGGCGACAAGACATTTTGTATGGTCTCATAAAGATATGACTGGAATCGATCCGCAACTCATTACTCACGAATTGCATGTGGATCCAGACCACACCCCGGTTAGATAGAAAAGAAGAAAGTTCCCCCCTGAAAGGAACCGAATCATTGATGAAGAGATTCAAAAGTTATTGCAGAACGGAGCAGTTAAAGAAGTACAGTTTCCGGAGTTGCTTGCGAATGTTGTAGTTGTGAAGAAAAAGAATGGAAAGTGGAGAGTCTACATCGACTTTACGGATTTGAACAAAGCTTGTCCAAAGGACTCGTTCCCACTGCCTCATATTGATTCAATGGTCGACGCGACAGCAGGGCATGCGTTATTAAGCTTTATGGATGCGTATTCAGGCTACAACCAGATCCTCATGCATCCTGACGATCAAGAGAAGACAGCCTTTGTCACAAACCGATGGATCTTTTGTTACAAGGTCATGCCATTCGGCTTAAGAAACACTGGAGCAACATACCAACGACTGGTCAACAAGATGTTCGACAATCAAATTGGGAAGACAATGAAGGTTTACATAGACGACATGCTGGTGAAGTCCATCAAATCGGAGCAACACCTTAGTCATCTAGAAGAAGCCTTCGACATCATGGATAGGTACAGAATGAAATTGAATCCTACTAAGTGTGCATTTGGTGTCGCATCAGGGAAATTCTTGGGGTACGTAGTCACTTGACAAGGAATAGAAGCGAATCCAGACTAGATTAGATCAATTCTGACATTCCATCTCCTTCCAGCCCGAAGGACGTCAAGCGGCTAACTGGGAGGATCACCGCGTTAAACAGGTTCATCTCCAAATCCACAGATAAGAACACGCGGTTAGCGGAGTCTTAGTGAGAGAGGAGTCAGGAACACAACAACCAGTCTACTACGTAAGTAAAGTATTGTTGGGAGCAGAATCACGCTACCCGTTAATGGAGAAATTGGTTTTCGCCCTTGTTACGGCCACGAGAAAACTCAGACCTTACTTTCAAGGACACCCGATCACGGTATACACGACGTATCCATTAAGAAGCATACTCCATAAACCAGAATTGTCAGGAAGATTGATGAAGTGGGCAATTGAACTTGGGGAACACGACATAAAACCAGCCTAGGATCGCCATCAAATCTCAAGCGCTGGCAGATTTTGTGGCCGACTTCGCTCCCGACAATCTCCTTGCAGTGGCTGAAACTGAGGTCAACTCCATCCAGCCGACAATACCTTGGAAGTTAGCAGTCGACGGGTCCAGCAACAAAAAGGGCTGCGGTCTTGGAATCATGATAACTACCCCGACAGGTGACACTTTGCAACATGCAATCAAATGCGGTTTTAGAGTTACCAACAACGAAGCAGAGTACGAGGCATTGATCGCAGGATTATTATTAGCTAAAGAACTGGGAGCCAGGGAGATAGAAGTGAAATCTGACTCTCAATTGATAGTCAACCAGATCGAAGGATCTTATCATGCCAGAGGTCAAGCGATGGCATCCTACTTACAAAAGGTAAATGATATACGGTCGACATTTGAGAAATTTTCCATAACCCAAGTCATAAGAAGCGAAAATTCCCAGGCAGATGCATTGGCAACCCTCGGATCGACAATGGAGGGGGACAAACCACGAACAATACCTGTAGTACATTTGAGCTGGCCGGCAATTTGGAATGAAGAAACAGCTGTTGCAGCGGTCGATTCGGTCGACACTTGGATGAGGCCCATAGTCGAGTATTTACAAAAAGGATCGCTTCCAGAAGATAAAGTGCAAGCCAGAAAAATCCAGAGATAGTCTGTGAGGTTCGTTGTGTTCGACGGTCAGTTGCTAAGAAGATCTTTCACAGAACCTTATTTGAAGTGCCTAACACACGACGAAGCACAACATGTGTTGACAGAGTTGCATGAAGGGGATTGTGGGAACCATTCTTGCGGCAGGAGCCTGGCTCTTCGAGCGTATTCGACAGGGTATTATTGGCCGACAATGAGAATTGACTCCACAGAATTCACTAAAAAGTGTGACAAGTGCCAGAGATTTGCACCAGTTCCTCATCTTCCACCAGAGAAACTACATCCCATTATATCTCCATGGCCGTTTATGAAGTGGGGAATGGACATAGTAGGAAAACTCCCAACCGCGCCTGGCCAACGAGTCTACATGCTTGTGATGACAGATTATTACTCAAAGTGGATAGAAGCTGAAGCATTCGCTAGAGTACGCGACAAAGAAGCTCAAACATTCGTATGGAAGAACATCATTTGTCGATTCAGAATACCAAGAGAAATTGTGACTGACAATGGCTCTCAATTCATCAGCCATCACTTTCAAAACTTTTGCAGGAACTGGGGCATAAAATTGAACTTTTCGACACCACGCTTTCCACAAGCGAACGGTCAGGCCGAATCGTCCAACAAGACGATCATGAACACTTTGAAGAAGAGGTTGGAGAAGACTAAGGGCGCTTGGGCGGATGAACTTCCAGGAGTGTTGTGGTCATACAGGACAACGGTGAGGTCTTCGACAGGCGAAACTCCTTTCGCATTAGCATTTGGAACGGAAGCAGTAATTCCAACTGAAGAAGTCATCCCTTCCCCACGCTACCAATGGCTCAACGAAGAAAACAATCAACGGCTGATGAATTTCAATCTCGACACGATTGATGAGACAAGGGACCGAGCTTCCATTCGACTGGTCGCTTATCAACAAAGGATGGCCAGATACTTTGACAAAAATTTCAGGAGTAGGACTTTCAAGGCTGGAGATTGGGTCCTACGTAGAGTGTTCCAGAACACCAAGGAAATTGGAGACGGGAAGTTGGGTCCAAATTGGGAAGGACCCTTACCTCATCACGAAAGTTGTCGGGAAAAGAGCCTACAAGCTACAGACTATGGAGGGGACTCTAGTGCGCAACAGTTGGAACGCGGTGCACCTTAAGCGATTCATCCGGTAACACTTATATTTAGTGTTTGCTTGTTGGCAATTATATTTTCTGATGGTAGTTACAAGAATGAAATAAAGAAATTTGTAGAAGTCGTTCGTACTAATTGCAATAAAAGACCGTTCATTGAAATTCGACATATGTACACAATATTAACTATCGTTCGACATATTTGACACTTATACACAACTTTGATTGTTCAAAATACGACTTTCCGCCTTCCTATCGGACCACTGATTCAAACTTCATACAAAATGTTCAAGGATTTCAAACTCTTAAACTTCTAAGACACTGTCTGGTGCTTCATCGGTAGCCGTAGGAAGAATGGCCGTAACATCTTCTTGCGGCTCGACAGCTTCCGGACCAAAATCTTCTCCCTCTAAATGTTTTTCGACCTTTTCCATTTCAGCAACATCAAGTGCATCCGTCTCCACCTCATCCTTCTTCGACTCGACCTCTAGCCCTTTCTCTTCACCATCTTCTTCCATTGACGAAGAGATACCGGCTTCACGTCTTTCATATTCTCTAATCCACTTCTCAGGCTTCCAGTCTACGTGTTTTCCAACTACAAATTCCCTCATTAAATCACATCTATTTCTCATCATGGAGTCGATGGCAATGTCCTCCATTTGCTCTAACAATAATTCATTTTCTTTCTTTACGCTCTCGAAACCTTCTTTGTAGCTATCGATTGTCAGCTCGGCCTTTTTTTCTCCAACCTTAAAGCAGCTTTAACCTCCTTCAGTTCCTTCTCAAGTCCTCGTTCCTTCCTTTGAGAAGCGACAGCCCGGACTTCAGATCTGTTGACTTCTTCCTCACCACCGACAATGATTTCTCTAGCTCCTTGATCCTCCTCTGATTGGATTCCACATTCTTCCGCATGAATAGACTACATTCTAGTGCCTGAAAAAGTCGAGTCAGAACATCATTCGACCAAAAAAAAATCAGTAGCTCTACTCACTTGATAATTTAATGCGATGGCTTTCTTCATAGCCTTCACTGGGCCAATTTGTGCCAACCTTACTTCATCCCCCTCAAGAAGAAGCCCTTCCACGAAAGAATCAATGTTTGAAGGGTCAGAAATTACAGTTGACTCTCGTGGAACCTTTAAGATGAGGTTATCAGAGTCCTCTTCCACTTTCGCTTCATCGATAGACTTCATTTTCTTCCCCGCAGAAATCGTTGCAGTCGACTTCACTGCGGCACCCTCACTCGAAACCACTTCCCTTTGTTGAGGGCCAGCTTCTTTTTCAGCTTCTTGCTCTTTTTTCTTCAGCTTCCTTGACTTCTTCCGACTCTTCATCTCGTCGAGTGAAGCTACGGTGAATGGCCCAGTCATCATTTCCTCCGCGCATAAAAATTATTCGGGTTTTAGGGGCTCTCGATATCTATATCCTCCATATAACGATTGACAACCATATACAATTTAGCACGGACAAAACGTCGTTACATGAGGCCAGAACCTTACCTTCTTCTCAGTGATAGATTTCATTCCACAACGGAGTCGCCCTTAACCTCTTTTCCGTTAAAATAGTTTTACAGTTCCTTTTTTCGGACGACAGGGATAGAATGGCTTTGGTGTTGGAGATTGTACGTACATTCGTGATGAATGACTTGTTTGTAGAGGATCTGCAGCAACAAGAACATGGTTATTCAAATACGCAAGTATGACTCAAGGATTGAAATTTAGAGAAAGAACGTTACTCACTCGACAAACACCAAAATTCTGGGATTCGACCAGCCCCGGTCGATCCAAATATACCCTCACCCTTTGCAAAGAAATTTTAAGACTGCCAATTTCCCCTATCATTAGTGGCAATCCAGTAACTAAATGCGTCTTTCTCTGACGAAGGATCAATATATATCTTCCTTTCTCCTTCAAATGCTCATTCAGGTAGTACGTCTCTAAAACATCCTTTACCTCAAAGAGTAGTCCCAGTTCGAAAGACAAACATTCAATCGACAATAAAATCCTCCACGCATTTGGCATCAGCTGTGAAGGAGCAACTTCGAAATAATCCAAAACCTCCCAAACCAGTCTCGGAATAGGAAACCTCAACCCTACAAAAAATGGACGTACATAGAATCCCATCCACCCCAGAACCTTGTAATCGATTCTTTCATTCGACGAAAGCACCCGGAGTTCCAGAGAATTAGGGAACCTGTACATACAGCTGAGTTCCCTCAACACTTTCCCAGTCATTCGACTTGCAGAATTCTAGATAGTAAGTTAGTGGGTTCACTCGTACATGGAAAGTCACTCGGCTCCCCAACAGCGGGCAAAGACCTTAGTGGTATAGCCTCAGTAGGGGTTTCTTGAGAAGGCCTAGCCAAGGTAACTACGCCACCCTCGATCAACTCCTGGTATGACCAATCTTTGTACTCTACATCCTCCTGGGTCTCACTTGACGACTCGACATATCTATCGATGTTGGCACCTAAGCTGCCTAACGATTCCCCACTCGACATCTTCCAAACAACAAGCATATAAACAACTAATCTCCCTAGTAACCTACCCCCTAAAGATCAAAACCCACAAACACAATTTTAAAACAAATCACACAAACCCAAAGATCAAACAGCCAAATTTACCTAAGAACAGCTTGAATATCACTATGAATGTTTAAAGAAATTGAAGAACAAGAGGAAGATTTCGAAGAGTACCTTGAGACACTTGAGAGCTCTCCTTACTCGACTTCCGAATGAGGCGAAATGAAGCACCCAAAGCTATTTTATACACGCTACTTAAATTGGCGCCAAAATTCCCGTAAAAAAACTCCTCGTAATCCACACTAGGGTTCGTAATTAATGAATGGAAACAAACGTGGTAATAATCTAAGTGTCAAATATGTCGACCGGGGACACCCCCCCTGATGACTCATGTCGAGTCAAATAAAGAGTTATGGTATTCACATGACTCATACGACATGTCGAGTGAAATTACCCCTAAACCACGACCTGGTTCAGTAGACCGGGGACATCCCATGATGACTCATGTCGAGTCAAATAAAGAATTATGGTATTCACTCGCCTCATACGACTGGTCGAGTGAAATTACCCCTAAACCACGACCTGGTTCAGTCGACCGGGGACATCCCATGATGACTCATGTCGAGTCAAATAAAGAATTATGGTATTCACTCGCCTCATACGACTGGTCGAGTGAAATTACCCCTGAACCACAATCTGGTTCAGTCGACCGATGACATCCTCATGATGACTCATGTCGAGTCAAATAAAGAATTATGGTATTCACTCGCCTCATACGACTGGTCGAGTGAAATTACCCATGAACCACAATCTGGTTCATTCGACCGGGGACATCTCCATGATGACTCATGTCGAGTCAAATAAAGAATTATGGTATACACTTGCCTCATACGACAGGTCGAGTGAAATTACCCCTGAACCACGATCTGGTTCAGTCGACCGGGGACATCCCCATGATGACTCATGTCGAGTCAAATAAAGAATTATGGTATTCACTCGCCTCATACGACAGGTCGAGTGAAATTACCTCTGAACCACAATCTGGTTATGTCGACCGAGGACATCCCCATGATGACTCATGTCGAGTCAAATAAAGAATTATGATATACACTCGCCTCATGCGACAGGTCGAGTGAGATTGCTCCTGAACCACCATCTGGTTCAGTCGACCGGGGACATCCCTCAGATGACTCATGTCGAGTCAAATAAAAAATTATGGTATTCACTCGCCTCATACGACAGGTCGAGTGAAATTACTCCTGAACCACAATCTGGTTAAGTCGACCGGTGACATCCCCATAATGACTCATGTCGAGTCAAATAAAAAATTATGGTATTCACTCGCCTCATACAACTGGTCGAGTGAAATTACCCCTGAACCACAATATGGTTCAGTCGACCGGGGACATCCCCATGATGACTCATGTCGAGTCAAATAAAGAATTATATAATACACTCGTCTTATACGACAGGTCGAGTGAGATTGCTTCTGAACCACCATCTGGTTCATTCGACCGGGGACATCCCCCTGATGACTCATATTGAGTCAAATAAAGAATTATGATATTCACTCGCCCCATACGACATGTCGAGTGAAATTACTCCTGAACCACAATCTGGTGCAGTCAACCAGAGACATCCCCCTGATTAGCCCTGGGCATTATCGTATCGGATCAAACCGAATCCGAATCCGATCCGATCCGATTTGTGAGGAGAAGTTTGATTCGATCGGACCGAATTAGCCTATCAAATTCGAACCGATCCGATTCGAAAGATTTCGAATCGGATAGGTTCGATCCGAAATGAGGTGCTTCCGGATCGGTTCGGTTCGATCCGATTCAAAAGATTTCGAATCGGATCGGTTCGATCCGAAATGAGGTGCTTCCGGATCGGATCGAACCGATCCGATTCGAATCGATCAGACAGTAGCATATATGTGCAGAATCTGCAGATGGCTTTGCAAGAAAAGTTAAATAATTAAAGAAGCAGCCAGAGAAGTGCCTAGCAAGAAGGGAAGAAAATGATATTGACATAAACATAAAACATGAACTACAATAAAGTATTTTCAAAGTAATAGGTCACTAGCCTCTTCTAAACATGGACAGTGGAAAGAATAACAACAAGGGCCATGGTGAAGTGTTATTATCATATTCTAATTAAAAACAAAGAGAAATTCAATATAAGAAAAGCACAAAACAGAAAGCTTACCAACCAAAAAAGTTAAAAGAAAAAGAAAACCAACCCAAAATCTATACTATACATAAAAAGTATAGCCATATAATTAAATAATTTTCCGGGAACCAAGCAAAAGCATTTAAAGTTCACTAGTATAATAAGCATAGAGCATGCTATAAAGTATAAATAGTTGAAGAGAAGGAGACCTCATAACAACAATTAACAAGTACAAAACAACAACTGAGTCTATTTTCAACTGTCATAAAGCCTTTGATGCAACATTGTCTTTGGTAAATTATTTCTATAACAGCAGCCCTCTTGGGATCAAAGCTCAAAGATTGCACTTTGCAGTTGAAAAAACAATTAAAGTTGAAATTCTGGGAAGAGGGTATTGCTGTCAGCTCTAATATTCCATCAACTCTAATATTCCATCAAGCTTAATCTGCACAACAAAAAGTATAGCCAACATCAAGAACACGCAATCACGCATCTAATAGCATGACTATAATTAAGTTTAAAACCACAAGATCCAAGCAAGCAACGGAGCTTCAAAGGAATATCACAAGTTTAATATGTGTACCTTAAGGATAATTGGACTCAAACTCTGCTAGTGCTACCAACAACATGATCCAGTGATTGTGATTCAGTTTGTAACTTGTGATATTCTTCAAATAAAATACAAAAAAAAAAACTTATTCTAAGTTAGTAAGTTTGCATTTAATAGTATTCATTATAAAAATTACAAAACTAATTAATAAATAATAAGTTTTTTTACCTTCCTCAAGCTTTTCGTAGTACTCTGCCTCCAATAGCATGGCTTCCACTTCATTGGTTTTGTCAATTGTAAGTCTATTCCGTATCCAATTTTGAGTGCATATTAGAGCCTCCACCATAACGGGAGTTAATGAGCTACGAAAACTATCAAGAACACGACCGCCAGTACTAAATGCCGATCCAGTTGCCACTGTCGATACCAGCATTGCAAAAATGTCACGAGCAATCCTAGCCAAAATTGGATACTTACCAGTATTTGTTTTCCACCACATCAGAACACTAAAGTTAGGGTCACGACTAGTCTCATAAGGTTCCATCAAATACATTTCAACCTCAGTACTATCTTCTTGATGAATGGCATGACTAGTCTGAAAAATTTCAAATGGATCATCAGGTTGCACGTTTGTATTGCGCTTACGTACTCTATCATGTGCTCGCGGTCTAACAAACAACCCAGTTACACCCCCAGTCCTTGATCCATCACCGTCAATAAACAACCCATTTATGCCATACCAATCATTATACATATCGTATAATCTTTTCAATAAATCTGTGGTAGACTTTCTCATTTCCTCTATCTTAATATCATCATTATCAAAAAGTATACCAAAGCAAACCGAGGCAAATGTCATCTTACGTCGTGGATCAAGAATAGTACTCACAATCAATAATTTATTGATTTTGGCAGTGGTCTCCCAATATTTATCAAACTTCATCTTCATAGATATGGCAATTTCTTGCAAAAAAGGATGTTCATTACGCGCCATGTTTTTCAAACTAGTATGAATCTTGCAAATCTCATTGTATGTGAAACAGGATGTGACGGTGGATGAGGCACTGAACATATTCGTTGCATCATAAAAAATCTCCCAAAAATCAGCAAAGTATTGCGCTTTCTCCCAATCAATATCTGTAGGAGGCCCAATCCTTTTGCTCTCATTTTCATCATCTCTAAAATATGGAGCATAGTGACCATCATCATCAATCATTCGATCAAATGCCTTCTGGAAGTCTAATGCAGCATTCAACATTAAGTAGGTGGAATTCCATCTAGTAGGAACATCTAAGATGACACTGCCCTTACTTTCAATCCTCTCACGAGCTACCGCCGATTTAAATACTTCCAATCTTGATGGAGAAGATCTCACATACTTAACAACATTTCGAATTGCTACAATGTTGTCATCCAATTGTTTCAAACCATCAGACACAACTAAGTTTAATATGTGAGCACAACATCGCATATGCACATACTCTCCAATAAGCACTAATGCATCTCCCCTCCACGTCCTCATCTTCCTAACCAACTGTTGGATGGCTACGGCATTGGCACTGACGTTATCCACAGTTATAGTAAAAATTCTCTCAATACCCCAATGATGTAAACAATACTCTATTAACCTTCCGATAGTGTCTCCTTTGTGATTGTTAATTGGACAGAAGCTAAGGATTCGCCGATGCAATTGCCAATCATTTTCTATAAAATGGCCAGTGATAACCATGTAATTAATGTTTTGAATTGACGTTCATATGTATGTGGTCAAACTAACTCTCTGATTACCCGCAGACAATATACTCTTCAACATAACTTTTTCATCAGCAAATAATTGTAGGATATCTCTAGTTATAGTCCTACGAGATGGGACATCAAAACGAGGGACGACAACACTACAGAAATGTCGAAAACCCTCTTTCTCTATAAAACTAAATGGTAGCTCATCAACAATGATCATTTTCACAGCTGCTTTCCGACACGCTGCTTGATTGAAATGACCGTCTCTCACGGAGAGATTTCCACTTGTGCCTCCCTCTTCACCAACCCCAACGAAAACACCTTGTGCTTCACAATAAGCCAAATATGATTTACAGGTCTGTATATGCCTCTTCAAGTTGGTTGTTGACCGATCATTCGCACTACAAGCATAAGTCTTCTGACAATATGTACATTCAGCCCTATCTGAATTATCATCACACATGCGGAAAACTTTCCACACTTCAGATCTTCTATTTCTTATTTTAGTTGCTACTGATGTAATTGATGGCGATGACTCGTGTTTTTTTGACAATGGCGGTCTCTCAGAGGTTGATTGAATTTTTCTTTTCTGTTTCCTTGTTTCTGTTAATGGTATTGTAGGCATTGCATTTTCGCATGTGAAACCCGATGATGAGCCTCATTAGGAGGCACTACCTTTTGAGTCACGGAAGCCACGGGAAACGGATATCGGAAGGGGAAATTCAGAATAAACAAGCTCACTATCTTCGTTAGTGCTGCGTTCGTTACTTCGTTCGAACGGGAAACAGATTGCGGGCGTTCGTGTCGCGTTCGAGTGAGCGTTCGAACGGTGTCGGTAATTCTGGTTTTGCTGCTAGCCTCACACCCAGCCCATTTAGCTCCCCAAAGCCCATAAAACACATCCCAAATTAAATAAATAAATATTAAATTAAATATTTACCAATTAAAATAAACAATTACCAACTTAAACTAAAATCATGCCTAAATTAAACAAATCACATACTAAATCAAAATATAATCATACCAAATTAAAATCAATCCTAACCAATTAAAGCCAATCATATATTTGACTTCCTAATCTAATAAGATATTTACCAATATAAAATATTCGTATTCCTAAACCAACACAAATTAAATATTACAACTTCTTAATTTAAAATATCTTGTCCCCCCTCAATCTTGTGTATGCTTTTCTCATCTCTCCTAATTTGGAAACAAAATCCCTTCCCTTGTAAACCCTAGCCATTCTCTATATAAACAACCCCTAACCAAGGCCATTGGTCTCTTGGACAACACAATTCACACCCAAACTCTCTCGAAATCTCTCTAGACTCTCTCTACACACCCAAAACACTTCACACATACACAAGAAAGAAAACAAAGAAACCACCACAAGCCACCACCCTCCATAGCCGAAACAGCCACCTACAGCAGCCCTCCACCACCGAAAATCACCATAAAACCACACCCTAAAACACGCCTAAACAACCTCCTAGATTACCTTAAAACAGCAGCCAAATCCTTAAAAAACAGCAACATAAAAACTACATAGATAATCTTAAGAATAATCATATATAATTGCACTAAGAACCCACACAAACTTGGAATAGTTCTTTGAAAACATTGAAACAGGTAGCCCGTGCAGTGAGCAGCAAAACAGGAGCCGAATAGGAGCAGAACGGAGTTCGAACAGTAAGCAAAGCAGCGAAGCAGTGAGCTAGGACGTTGAACCAGCGGACCAGAAAAGTTGCGGAGCTTTACCCCCTTCTGATCTTCGTGGAACGTGAGTCCGAGAGACGGCTTAAAAGGTTAGACCTGAGGGTATCTTTCACACTTATTCTCATTTTATTTTCTGGTCATTTATTTTGATTGTATTTTCTGTATTTGTGATATCTGTTGTGTGTATGATGTATGTTGTGGGTATTGGATGAATGAGAGATGTGTCAACTCTCGCGGTATATCGGATGGAAACCCGGACGTAAATTTCATAGCCGATTCCGAATGGACGGTAATATGATCTGTACTCGGGCCACAACTCCACGTACCGCTTGGGTAAACGGCACCATCTTTCTTTTGTTGTATTGCTCTTGTTTATTTAGTTTGCTTTACTTGAATTCAATATGTCGTTAGCTATGCATGATTCAACCAAGCGCATGGGCTTAGTGAGTTAGTCCAAAGGTCCTCCATTTGTGAGACAAAGAGCCGAAAAGGCCACCTTCGTGACACTACTTCGCCGCGCCGGTTGATGTATGTTCGGTTGGACGTAAGATACGTTCAATCGGGCATACTTAGTTTGATATTATTATCTTTATTTTCATATGTATAAGTCAATCGAGCGCATGGGCTTAGTAAGTGTGATGTGAGATCCCCTATGGGGAGGGGCTAAAAGCCCCTTTACCACGATGCTTTGCCGCGCCGGTTGATGTGTGTTCAGATTGGATGTGAGATGTGTTCAATCGGGCATACTTGGTTGATATGATTGGTTCTAGTCTTGTATGTGTGATGTGATGCGCATGGGCTTAGTATGTTGGTCTAAAGGTCCTCTCTTTGAGAGATCAAGAGCCCCAAAAGGTCACCTTTATGGCAGTACTTCGCCGCGCCCTTTTATTTTGTGTTTATGTATTGCGTCTCATTTCATGCATCAGGTCTGTTCCCGTTCGAACGCGTTTACGAACGCAACTCGAACGCGCATGTGTTTTTGCCTTATTATGTGTCAGGTCTCGTATCCGTTCGAACGCGTTAACAAACGCCATACGAACGTGAGCATTCTGTTTCATTTCCGTTCGAACGCGTTTACGAACGCTACTCGAACGTGAGCATTCTGTTTCATTTCCGTTCGAACGCGTTTACGAACGCTACTCGAACGTGAGCATTCTGTTTCATTTCCGTTCGAACGCGTTTACGAACGCTACTCGAACGTGAGCATTCTGTTTCATTTACGTTCGAACGCGTTTACGAACGCTACACGAACGTGCACACACTGAACTGAGTCTGTCTTATTATATTCATGCATAATTGCCTATTGATTGATCTTTCTTATGCAAATGTGTCAATGTATTACAATTCGTATGCTTATGTCATGATAATATTCGAGTATTATTTCTTGCGGTATATCGGATGGAAACCCAGACGTAAATTCCGTAGCCGACTCCGAATGGACAGTAGTGCGGTCTGTACTTGGGCTACAATTCCACGTACCGTTTGGAAGAGTGCCAATATGTGTGCTTGTATGGTCAATATGTGTGCTTTGTGTTTTCCTGAATGTAATATGTAAAGTTGTATGTTCGTTGCTATCTTGATATATGTTAAGCATGCAATTTTAAATATGAGATATATGTAAAAATGTACACATAAGTTCTATTTTGCATATGAGAATTTAGAAGCATGATACTCTTGGAAATAAGTGTTACTTAAGCTTAGTTAAATTATTACATGAATCCTTTCATTACAAGTGACATAAGTAAGGGACCATTCCGAACCCAACGGTTTGAGGTCTTCCCTTGCGAGGGGTGAGTGCGGCCTTAAATCTTTGTCCCGGTTCACACCGGGTGGCGACTCCATGTTATTCAGTACTTCCCAAACTAGGCCGCGAGCCTAGGAACGGCGTCGCCCAGGTCCTGTGTCCCACAGGTATATCAAAAGAATCTGATTCCGAATCACTACTATTGGGTGAGCTTTCAAACCCACTCATCTATAATGAAAATAGAGAAGTAAATATTAAAGTTTTGAACAATAAACATTAAACATAAACAAGTAAACAACTATATAAGCTAAATCTAACAGTGTACTAGGATTCATGAAACATAATCGAGCTACAACCAGTAACTGGAATAAATAACTTGATCATATAACATTAGTAAAGATAACAAAATGTTACAATCAAGAAGCAATATACATTACACTATTACAGTGGAAACAACTTGGCATCGTTAAATGTAATTCTGATTTTCATATTTACCATTATATTGTATGAATTCAATGACTCGAAGTTTGTGTCAAAAATTTAAGATTTAAGTCTTGCATGATATTAACTGTATATCTTGATTATGCAAGACACATTTATTTGTACAATGGCCACTTAATATAAGATAAATAAGATATATAATAACTTAAAGATTGAAATTTTATTAGATTTATGGTCTTAATTTTGAAATAAAATTAAAATAAAATCTCAATCAACTATCTGTCTCAACTCTCAACTGTCACATGATCACTTCTAATTTAATTAGCTCTTGTAGTGTTATGGGATCAATTTTCCATCACGCCAATATTGAAACAACTTGAACAAGTGGATCAGTACTCAGTAGGCCTTTTGTTTTAGTGTTTGCACATATACATTTAATCAAAATAAACAAGAATTTTGATTTTCAATATTCACTATTGTATAATCAATGAATCAAAATTTAAGTCCAAACCTAAATCGGTAAATCCCTAATTCTCTAAAATGCTGGTGCATAAATCGGTAAATCCACTGTCCACACCAAATCCAAACCTAAATCCCTAATTCTCAAAAACCCTAATCAGTAATCCCTAATTTGATTCTAAAAGGACCAAAACTTAGATTAAGTTTTAATGAGATCTCCAAATCGACAAATCCCTAATTTTTTTGAGCATTTCGAAGACGGCAAACTGGCAAAGGGAAGTAGGGAACTTAGTCACTTACTTTCTCAAGTTTCTTGATTCTTCGACTTTGACGATGAGGACTAAGGAGTGAATAAAGATGAAGTCTAATTCGTGAAGACCGAAGATTGAAGACGAAGAAATAATGATTCGTTAAAGAATGAATTTGAAGCCTGAAACTGAATTGAGACTTGAGAGTGAGAGAGAGTGATCGAATTTGACTTGAGAGTGAGAGTGATCGAATTTGATGATGAAGTCTGTTTCTGTGTTTGACTTGAGAGTTGTTGAGAGTGATTAGTGAACTGAACGTGAAGTCTGAAATGAAGTAAAGTAACCCTAACTGTTTATGCAAAACGACGTCGTTTATGACACTCAAAACGACATCGTTTTGCAAATTATGTAAAATAAAAAAAAAAACTGTTCGAATCGGATCGGATCGGATTTTATCCGATCCGATCCGAAATCCATCGAATCTAGTGACCACAATTCGATCAGATAAAATACTCGGATCGAACACGATCCGATCCGATGCCCACCCCTACCCCTGATGACTCATGTAGATTCAAATGAAGAGTTATGATAGTCAGTCGCCACATACCACAAGTCGAGTGAAGCTACTCATTAACCCTCATCTGGTTCAGTCGACCTGGGACATCCCCCTAATGACTCGTGTCGAGTCAAATAGAAATATTGTTTTCACTATCTTCGTACTACAAGTCGAGTGAAATTTCTCCTAAACCATTGTCTGGTTCAGTCCGCATAGGACATTCCCCCATAGGCTCACATGGTTGACAAGTTAAAGATGTGAGCTCCCCCTTACTCTATACGACATGTCGATCGAGGTTAAAAAAGCCTTCGACAGTTTCAATCAGGCCAAGGACACCTCCTGGGCTATTGTCGAAAGCAAAAGAAGACCTGAATTCTTCCTCCTCCTGACTGTATGACGGGACGACATGTGGATTAGCTCTGGACCACTGCCAAGATTAGTGAAATAGTTATCCATATCCTGATTCTTTCGACATACTCGAAGGTACTCCCCAAGTCTAGGACTTCCAGACTTAGAGAGTAGGGGACAAACTGTACGGGCCAAATTTGGGCCCAGGGATAAAATCGACATTTACCTCAAGACCAACCACTAAACCAGGAGCCCATTAGTAAATCCAGCCCACAAGCAAAAATGTCATACAAGGAAACTCCACGGGCCGCCTCATGGGCCCAAACTCGTTAACATGAAGATAACCAACGGACACCAGTTACACAAATCAAGAAAGAATCCGAATTCATAAACATCACCATGAAATTGACGGTTTTGAGGGACATACACGATCGTCAGTTATCAGACATAAATCACCTGAATTAAACCATCATTAACAACGACTCCAACGGGCAGAATAGGGACCCCACATCAGGGAACCTATAAAATAAGAAGACAAGGCAACATAGAGGGGATCTTCTTCAGACTACTCATATCACCTAGACACTACTCCAATTTTCCGCCCTCACGGCAAACAATCTGTGGTTGAGGTACTCCATAGACCTAAATCATTCCCTCTTGACCTCATTCATCTTTAGGCTAACTTGAGCGTCGGAGTGCCTACGGCTTCCACCACACCGGTGGGCAGTAACCTCCTATTTCGATTGTGGACCTCGACCGAAATCAGTCTCCACAAAAATTATGTTGTATAAATGTATTGGATGTGTTTTGGGTATTGGAAATAATTGTTGGAAATTATTTCGGAGTTGAAATATACGAAAATAGTAAAAAATAACGTTAATGGGTGAGTTTCGGGCTTATCGGAGGTCCGCTATCCAAACAATGAATTGGCCACTATTCGGCCAGCCTAATAACTGCCCAAGTACTATTGGGGCTGACTTGGGCAGCCCCCGTGTGTATTGTTTGGTCGGTTCGGATAAAAATACGTTTTATGCTATTTTGCGGAAAAACATTTTTTCTAAAAGTTTTGTAGTGTTTCTAACTTATTTATATAGTTATTTGATATCGAATAAATATGTTTAGGTGAAATATGAATGAATTATTCATATGGGATATTGAATAATTTATTTGGTGATTTTAAAAGTTTTTAAAGTTACGATTTCGCCCGAACCGCGCATTTCCTCTGCGCCTTTGAGAAAACCCAAACAAGAATGCCCTTTCAAGTTTTTGGCCTCCAAAATCTAAATGTCATGTCCAATTTTCTATTTATACATCTAAAGTATTATTTCACCTACATAAGAAATAAAAATCACAATAAAAATATATAAAACATAAATTTAATTATTAATTTATAAATATGCTAAATTAAGGGGATTAATGAAACTATAAGTGTAAAATGATTAATTTTTCTTTTAATAAATGTGAACTTTTTAGAGTTCATCATTGACAATGCATCTGTAAATACTGCATCAATTAGAGATTTAAAAGAAATATGCCAACCAAATTTGGGGGGTCGATTTTTCATGTTCGTTGCACATGTCATGTCCTTAATTTATTTTTTTAAAATGGTCTGACTTTTTTAGAACATCACAATAATTCTATTAAGATTGCACTTAATTGTATTTGATCATATTCTAATATCATGAGAGAATATGCTAAGTTTTGTAAATTAAATGGTGTTAAATCGGTAAAATTTTTACGAGATGTTCTAACTCGTTGGAATTCAACTTATTTTCTTTTAACTCAAGCTTTTCAATACAAAGATGTATTATATAATTTTTTTCCCAACATGTTCAACATATAACTCTTTGGCCTAGTTAATGAGATATTTGTGAAAAAAAGTAGAACTTTTAAAAGTTTTTAATGATGTTACAAATATTTTTAGTGAATTTTATTATCGTACAATAAATTTATTTCTTGTTGAATGTTTGAATATTGTTGATACTTTATATGAGCATGCTAAAATTTCAAATGTAAAAAATAATATTATTTTAATTGAAACTATTGTTGTTATGAAGAGAAAATGATTGACTTATTTTAAAGATATTTCATTGTTTTATCTTAACCGGCAATGAAATGGAACTACGTGAGCTTTAATTCCTCTCACCATTAGAGGATACGTAGACAACTTAAGTTTTTAAAAATTTAAGTTCAAGCTCTTTTATTTATTTTTAATTTAATGTAATATAAATTCAAATTAATAATTTTAAATTAATTTGAAATCTCACTTTTAAAATTAAAATTAAAATTAATTAAAAAAAGCCGGAACCAAACTGAACCGGTGGCCAGGTCTATTTGTCTTGTATTTTTTCTTCCGGTATATTTTATGATTTTTCTTTCCTGGAACCTTAGAGAGGATTCTCTGTAATTCATTTTATTTTTAATATATTTTCCTCGATTTTTCGAGGGTTGCTAAAAAAAATAATGTATTGTACTTAACTTAATAAAAGAAATGATCTCTAATTACATCTTTTATATTTATAAATTTGAAACATGAATGAAATATAATTAATTAACTGAAATAACAAGGGAATATTGGTAATTTTCTTCATATGTCTGCCTATATTTTCTAATTGAGGGTATTAATTAAATAACAGGCAAAATACGTTTACTTTGCTGTTGCCGTTATTTGTAACGGAAACAGTGATGAATTTATAACGGAGCCTTGAATTGACAAAAATTGAAAATTAGAGGACTGAATTGACAAAACTGAAAGTTAACGGACTTAAATGAAAAAACATGAAAGTTAGAGGGTTATTTTTACATTTTTGCTAATATTATATAATTTAGAGCATCTATCTCTATCTATGTGCTTTCTCCACAAGAGAACACCATTAATTGTCCCATGCTCAAAGAATATATTTCCGTTTTTAAATGATTCCAGGCTACCGATGTTGACCGTTATATACCGAAAATTTGTTTAGGAAATAGGGAATCAAGTTCAACTATGAGATTTCTTTCTTCAAGACATGCCGAAAAAATCTGCATTTATCTTCGTCATCTTTGTTAGAATTTATGCACCCAATGCAAGTCTACACGTAGGGCCCAAGTTTTGCCTCTCTCTATCTATATCCAGATCTCGTTTTCTCCTACCGAATCCGAGTGAATCCGGATTCTAAAATTTGGGTCTAGGTACCTGGATTTCATTTTTAAAAAATCAAAAAGTAAAATATTAAAAATATTGAGTCTAGGTTACATTAAACTGAACCCGACTCGGCAAAGTACGTTTACTTTGCTGTTGCCGTTATTTGTAACGGAAACAGTGATGAATTTATAACGGAGCCTTGAATTGACAAAAATTGAAAATTAGAGGACTGAATTGACAAAACTGAAAATTAACGGACTTAAATGAAAAAACATGAAAGTTAGAGGATTATTTTTACATTTTTGCTAATATTATATAATTTAGAGCATCTATCTCTATCTATGTGCTTTCTCCACAAGAGAACACCATTAATTGTCCCATGCTCAAAGAATATATTTCCGTTTTTAAATGATTCCAGGCTACCGATGTTGACCGTTATATACCGAAAATTTGTTTAGGAAATAGGGAATCAAGTTCAACTATGAGATTTCTTTCTTCAAGACATGCCGAAAAAATCTGCATTTATCTTCGTCATCTTTGTTAGAATTTATGCACCCAATGCAAGTCTACACGTGGGGCCCAAGTTTTGCCTCTCTCTATCTATATCCAGATCTCGTTTTCTCCTACCGAATCCGAGTGAATCCGGATTCTAAAATTTGGGTCTAGGTACCTGGATTTCATTTTTAAAAAATCAAAAAGTAAAATATTAAAAATATTGAGTTGTTACATTAAACTGAACCCGACTCGGAAAAATTGGAATACTATAATTCTCATATATATTTAAAAAAGTATAATGGAGAAAAAAATATTTTTTCCCTAATTACATATATAATTGTGGAAGATGTTATGTAAAATGTCGAAGAGTTAAGTAAAGATGACAATTCCATCCGGATTCGGAAGACCTGGAAGGATCCAGGTCCAGAAAGACCCAGGTCTATAATATATTTTTCGAATCCGAATCTTGATTTTAAAGACCTCGTACGGATTCGAGTCCAGACCTAAATTTACATAATTCTGAATCTGAATACCCGGATCTGGTTAATTTAAAAAAAATAAAAAATTAAATATAATTTATGATATTTTATGAAATTAATTAATAATTTTAACATGAATCCGATTAATTTTAGTTATATTTTAGTGAATTTCAATTTGGGTATATTTTAGTGAATTTCAATTTGTGATAATTTAGGATTTTTCATGATGTTAATTGATAAATTTAAAATTTTATTATTTTTATGCGAGTCCCGGATCCGAATCCAGGTATACCCAGACCCACACCTAGTATACCCGATTCCAGATCCATATATTTTTCCCGGGAAGTGAAAATCATTTTCAGACCCGAACTCGGATCCAGCCGGATCCGATTCCGGGTACAAATTTTTCCATCCCTAGAGGTGAGCAAAATCGATTTAGGTTTAGGTTCCACTTGGAACCGAAATTAGAACCTAGTCAAAAATATCGGTTCCTAATTATTAGGAACCGTAGCCCACCCTATTAAATATGGCATCATATATATCGGTTCCGATTCAGTTCTGGGTTATTCTGTTTTGATAATGAAAATAAAATATATTAGCTTTTCAACTCTCTATTGCACAAAAATATGGGTTAGCTTATGAGGTTTTATAAATTAAAAGTTAATATAAAGAAATTTGGTACAATTATTTGATATGTATTTTACTTAAAATGAGAAACCTATAAAGATTGGAGTGATTATCTACACTCTCACTCTTTTCAATTTTTGAAAACATACTAAAAAATGAAAGTTGTAATTCATTGCTCAAATTGGCTTAACACGTTACCTCAAGTTATATTAATTAAAAAAATTCCTCATGAATAATGATATTAATCTAAATTTAAAACAAATTATTCCATATTATTGGTTCTAAAAATATGGTTCTATTAATTCGTTACATATTATTGATTCTAAAAAGTTGGTCCTATTAATTCGTTACATATTATTGATTCTAAAAATTTGATCCTATCACTACGGTAAAAAAGACATATCTTGATGATTAAAACTGTCATATGAGAAGGTTTATGACAGTTTTCTATCTGTCATCGTAGATGTACTCTCATCATGTGATATAGAAAAAGCTATTACATTAATGATAATTTTTACCCTTCATAAGTCTGTCACAATATGTGATAAAATTACATGTCATTAGTATGTCACAACATGCGATAAATTTTACATATCACAAGCCTGTCACGGTTCAAGCTCTGATTGATGCGGATATTCTTGCCCGTTATAAGAGTAGGGAAGATGAGGAGCCACAGGATTCTGACCTTTTCCGAGGGTCTAACTCTTCTCAAGGTGCGAGTTCGGCTCGTCATCGTCCGCTGCCGACTTCTACATCTCATCTTAATTTGGGAGAATGAATTTCATTACTTGAGATAGAGACCCAACGTCACAGACAAGTAAATCGCTTTTTTCAATAGCGGGTCGACAAATATATGGCTTACTCTATGGACTTTAACTCTGCCTTGGTTGATATGTTTGCTAATAGCGGTCTTAATTCAGGTCCCAATGCAATCCATTTTCCTCCACCGCCCACCTTTCCACCTTATCCACCCGATACATCTGAGGAGGATGATGATTGATGACGATCATCTCAAGTAAGTGCCTTCCACCTGGATTTTCTTTATTTTGAGCATTGATGGCACTGCTCTACTTAAGTTTGGGGGTGTTGTGTATGCCATGTGCGTGCGTGTGATATGTTTTGGGGGTATGTTCTTGTGTTGTGTTTTAGTTTCTTTACAAGTTTTACTGGTATGTGCTTATGTTTTTTTTTAGTTTATTTATTAAAAAAACAAAAAAAAAGTCTGATGATGAGGTGGTTTGTTTAATATGACATGAAAAAATGATAAGTGTTTGAATGCCTTTTACCTAATGTCTTGAATAGGTAATTTAGGTTAGACTCGTAAGCATTTAAAAGTAGGTTTCTAGCAGTAGGACCTAGATAGATAACGAAGTGATTAGTTGAATAAATTAATTGAAGATGAATGACTGTTTGCTTAGATATTTGTCTCTGTTTGTAATTATTTATGTTATATGATATGGCTAGCGCGAAAAGAAAAAAGAGAACAGTTTACTAAAAAAAATCAGCCACATATAACTGATAAACGTGAAGCTACCCATGGGCGAGTATTATGACCACCATGAGGATAAATGCTACCTTAAATGGTAGGTGAGTGAAAGAAAAAAATTAAGAAAAAGAGAAGTCATATCATATCGAGCTCCATAGGAAAATGCAGAGTATATTTGAGAAAGCTAGGTTGGTTTGACCCATCGAATGTACATTTTTTAGACGAAATCACCGAGTTAGCTTCCTTAGGATTCGAGTTGTGACCAGACCTTAATACACACACACACTGTGAGTCTGACTTATATAATTTATTTAAGACTTTGGATCTAAGTTGAATCATACGTTTTGAAGGTTTCTTTGTTTTCATTACTAGGCATTCTCTGAGGACAATCTTTGCACCAGACTTCCCAGGATTCATTTATTTTTATTATTGCTATTTGTATATTTTTGCATGACTTCATGTGCATGTTAAATGACATTTGTGGGTACCTTCTCTATAAGCCCTCACAAGACTATAACTCATCTACTAGGGTTGCGTAGGGATTTAAAGGCTTGTTGCATACGCTAAATGCAATCGTGATCCGTATGAAATTGGCTTAGTTAGTTGTTTGTTTACTTTTATTTAGTCTTTTGCTTGAGACTAGTAAAATCTTAAGTTTGGTGGTGTTAGATAAGTGCAATTTATACACACTTATTCATGCATTCTTAGCTTACTATTTGTTAGATTATATGTCATTTTATGTGTTTTATAGTTTGTTTTGTGATCTAGTGATATGAAGCATTAGATCATGGATCTTAGGGCAAATTGACGTGTTTTGGAAGCTCAGAGATGTAAAGGAAGCGTGCAGGAAAAGCTAGACATGCAAAAGAACTCATTCAAGATGAGGAGGATGCGTCGTAACTCAACTTCTTGCGTTGCGACGCCATCAACATAACAAAATCTTGTACTAATTTGGGTTTCTAATTTTCTACGCACAGAAGGACTCCATGACTTCTTATAAATATACAAGTGCGAAAACTCTATGGGGAGAATTATGCATAATTAGAAAGCACAAAACACAGAATTTAGAGAGATCATAAGGAGGAGATTGAAGAGAAAGAAGAGAAGACGAAGATGGTGACATCCGAAGACGAAAGGATTCGATTCAGATTTTATCTTCTAGTTTTCTTCTTTACAATCTTATAATGTGTATTATGTTCTTGACTCAAAATTTATTGTTAATTAAATTAGTCATGAACTAATTCCGTTATTCTAGGGGATGATGTAGCATATGCTTGAACCTATGTATTGATTGCCAATTAACTTTTACGAAGTTTCAATTCAGTTTATTGATATTTTCTTGTGTTTAATGCTTCTGGTTTGTTGGCCACGAATTAAGATGATTGAATTGTTGGTCTCTAAGACAATCCAAGATCAATATAAGCAATGAAAAATTGTGAATACAAAAGTAAAGTATGGCGGAGTCATACTTACATTAAACTGATTTAGGATGCGTCAAAAATAAAACTTTTGCTCCAAGTTTTCGGCCAAGCTCAACTTTTGGGGATGAGATCCAAGCTCCAAGCTTTTGAGTTGATTCCAAGCTTTTAGGATGGTTTCCCTATCACCTTGGATGATTCCTTGATGTGCTAGCAACTAAGGAAATTTGCAACAAATTTCCTTCTTGTTCTTCCTCCTTGTTCGGCCAAAGAGAAAAATGGAGAGGGTTTGTTTTTCCAAAATGGGCGTGAATGAGAGAGTGAGAGTTGAGTGTGTTGACTTATCTTTTGATTTCAAAAATCAATTAAAAAATGATATACCAAATATTTGGTATTATTCATTCATGCCATCAACTTGAGTGAATTACAAGCTATCATCATTCTCACCAAAACCCATCACCAAAAGTAACTAAAGTGACAAGTGATGTGACAAGTGATGTGACATATGGGCCCCACTTGATTCAAAATCCGAGTGGGCCCGTAACACATCCCGAGCTCGGGTTCGCTAATTCCGAATTAACGAACTTTCCGTTGCGACGTAATTAAATCAAATTTAATTAAATAATTATGCCTAGCAAAATTACTATTCATGTCACTCGCGAATTAATTCTAAATTAATTCGTTTGCCTGAATTACTATTCATGTACCTCGTACTACGTTTTTACCGATTTACGAGACATGGTTGGCTTCTAGCAAAGCACCGTGCCTACCCAATTCTCCAGAAATATTCTTAATGGAATATATAATCTTTGTCAGGTGTAGTATACGTAGTATTGCGTATTGCAATCCAGTATCGGATGTCACATGCAAGGCCTGAGGCTGGAATAGTGTCTGCCCCGTACGAAGCATATATCAGATTACAAGCAAATAGTCTCTTTAATCGGATAATCATGACCATGTCATATTATCCCGATGGTTGCAACCAATTTAGAGTACCCGTTCTGTATCCCTTTCGTGATCATCATCTCTATATGACTGAAGTGATACTTCCATCTTGCAACCAATTTAGAGTACCAGTTCTATATCCCTGCGTGATCATCATCTCCATATGACTGAAGTGATACTTTCATCTTGACATCACACCCAATACACTACGATTCTCAATAAACCCAGAAGAGGCGTACACAGAACCTGTTAAAGTCATGGACGACCAAAACCAAAGCGTATTGATTGTCGCAAGTACTAGCAATGCAAGTCTCAGGTTAAGACCAAATACACCTACCCTGATGCGGATTCCCATAGACACATAGTCATACTTCCAATGGGATTCCGCGGGGTTTATCTAGAGCGAAGCTGTTTCCGTACCATCGGTAAACACAACCTCCTATCACACTTGCATAAGTATCTAATACTTAAATATATGAGAACTATGTTGTTACGATTCCATAACACACACAAGTGCGATACTAGTCTATTTTGTATTATCGATGTCCAGTCTCGATAATACTACGGCTAGGGATATTTAATGATTAAACCTTTATTGATTGATAATGTCTCATATCTTATAATCTGGAACTAATAATAAGGACTTTTATCATTTATATATTTAAGTAATCAAATTACAAAATGATAAAATGCAATTTCCATTGCTACATAATTAATTTGTACAAAAACCACAATGTATTTTACAAATAGTGACGTTATGGGTCATAATTGTCTAACAATCTCCCACTTGGCCTATAGCCAGTCACTCAAGCATCTAATACCTGAACTATGTACATGTCACTCAAACTTTTGCTGAGGAATAACTTTTGTCAGCGGATCTGCAATGTTATCCTCTGATGCGACCTTCTCGATCTTCACATCGCCACGATGTATGATCTCACGAATCAGATGGAAACGTCGAAGAACATGCGTGGATCGTTGATGAGACCGCGGTTCCTTAGCCTGCGTTATAGCTCCGTTATTGTCACAATACAATGGAACAGGCTCAGCTGCTAACAGAACTACTCTTAATCCAATTAGGAATTTACGGATCCAAACTGCCTCTTTTGCTGCTTCAGCTGCAGCAATATACTCCATTTCTGTTGTTGAATCGGTAACAGTCTCTTGCTTGGAAGATTTCCAGCTTACCTCCGTTATTCAAACAAAATATGTACCCGGATTGTGACTTGCAGTCGTCTTTATCGGTTTGGAAACTTGCATCGGTATACCCAGTTACCTCAAGTTCTCCATCTCTATAGATTAAGAAAGCATCCTTAGTTCGTCTAAGATACTTAAGGATATTCTTAACAGCCATCCAGTGACCATCACCTGGATCGGCCTGATAGCGACTACCCATGCTCAAAGCATACGAGACATCAGGTCGCGTACATATCATGGCATACATGATCGATCCGACTGCCGAGGCGAACGGTATTCGACTAATGTTGTCTCTCTCATATTGAGTTTTAAGACACATGTCCTTAGATAGAGTGACGCCATGTGACACTGGCAACAATCCTCTCTTGGACTGATCCATGTTGAATCTCTTCAACACTTTGTCAATGTACGTGCTCTGGGAGAGTCCAAGCAGCTTTCTAGATCTATCCCGGTAGATCTTTATTCCTAGAATAAAGGCTGCTTCTCACAGATCCTTCATGGAGAATTTTAATGAAAGCCAAGTTTTCACCGATGTTAACATGGGAATGTCATTGCTAATAAGCAATACATCATGAACATAAAGGACAATGAATGTCAGTGTGCTCCCACTAACCTTCTTATATACACAAGGATCATCCTCGTTTTGAACAAAATCATATTCTTTTATGATCTCATCAAAACGTTGGTTCCAATAACGCGATGCTTGCTTCAATCCATAAAACAGTCAGGCTGTTTGCAAGTCTTGGTATGACAAAACAGTCAGGCTGTTGCATATAAACATCCTCCAAAAGGTTTCCGTTAAGGAAAGTGGTTTTGACATCCATCTGTCATATCTCGTAATCGAAATATGCAGTAATAACAAGCATTATCCGAATGGATTTAATCATGGCAACAGGTGAAAAAGTTTCATCGTAATCGACACCATGTCGTTGACGATACCCTTTCGCTACAAGCCTAGCTTTGTACATTTGTATGTTGCCATCCATGTCGGTCTTTCTCTTGAAGATCCATTTGCATCCAATAGGCTCTACGCCTTCTAGTGCATCAACCATTGTCCAAACTTGGTTGGTGTACATGGAATCCATTTCGGAATTCATGGCATCTTGCCATAAATCGGAGTCGATACCTTGTATCGCTTCCTCATACGTAGCTGGCTCATCTTCCTCAATAAGATTAATATCCACATGAGGTGAGATCAGAAACCCATACCTCTCAGGTTGTTTTCTGACTCTCTCCGACCTATGCGGTCCTTGTGTATTCGAAGATTGTGGTACAGTCACATCCCTGATTGACTGTTCATGTTCTGTTAAGGATTCTGTGCCAGGAACAGTATCACTCCGATTATCATCGATTTTTACTTTCCTCACACTTATCACTGCATTTAGGAATTCCTTCTCAAGGAAACCCGCATGTATGGCAACAAATACTTTGTTCTCTTGTGGGTGATAGAAGTAATATCCTTTGGTTTCCCTAGGATATCCTACAAATAGGCATTTATCCGATTTGGGTTCTAGTTTGGTACCTTCCAAACGTTTGACGTATGCCTAGCAACCCAAAATCTTCATGAATGAGAAACCCGATTTCTTTCCTGTCCATATTTCATACGGAGTCTGTTGAACAGACTTTGACGGAACCTTATTCAAAATAAGTATTGCACTGTTCAATGCATATCCCCAGAAGGAAATAGGTAGCTCTGTGCGACTCATCATAGACCTTATCATGTCTAACAAAGTTTGGTTTCTCCGTTCGGACACACCGTTTAATTGCGGTGTTCTGGGAGGAGTCAACTGTGAAAGAATACCATATTCTTTCAAGTAATCAAGAAACTCATTGCTCAAGTATTCACCACAACGGTCCGACCGTAATGTCTTAATACTTTTACCGGTCTGTTTTTCTACTTCGTGTCGAAACTCTTTGAATTTCTCAAAATTTTCCGACTTGTGTCACATAAGATACACATAACCATAACGCGATGCATCATCCGTAAAGGTTACGAAGTATTCATATCCACCTCTAGCCTGGCTAGACATGGGCCCACAAACGTCACTATGAACGAGGGCTAACAGTTCGGTGGCACGTGCACCTTTACCGTTAAAAGGTGATTTAGGCATCTTGCCTAATAAACAAGATTCGCAGACTTCATATGAATTTGGATCAAATCTGTCCAAGTACCCACTCTTCGAAAGTGTGGATATACGTGTCTTGTTTATGCGTCCTAGACGACAATGCCACATATAAGTTTCATCTTTGTTACTTACTTTAAGCCTTTTGTTTGTTACATAATATGTTTGAGATTGATTCATATTCAAAATATATAGACCATTATTTACATCAGCAGTGCAAATTTCCATATCATTTTTATACATAAAACACCCAGTGTTTCTAAATACAAAAGTATACCCACATTGGGCTAACATAGATACATAAATAATATTCCTAGTCAAACTAGGTACATAATAACAGTCTGTAAATTTAAGTACATGCCCCGAGGGCAGTTCCAAAACAAAAGTGCCAATGGCCAAAACGGCGACCTGTGTCCCATTTCCAACGCGGAGGTCAATCTTTCCTGAGGCCAATCTCCTGCTAATCTGTAGATCCTGCACATCAGTACATATATGAGTTCCACAACCAGAATCAAAAATCAAAATTTTAAAACTAGTAGTAGACATGTTTATTTCTATAACAAACATACCTGAAGCCGGTGCCTTGCCCACTTTGATTTCCTTCATGTGTGTCTTGTACTCGCGACAGTCACACTTCCAGTGACCCCACTTGCCGCACTGGATACATACATCTTGGGATTTGTCCTTAGGTTTCCCAGAACCCTTTGACGATTTGGCCTTGCCCTTCTTCTTATGCTTCTTCTTCTTAACTCCTCCACTCGCCTTGGGCCAAGCCCTTGGAGTCTGAGATGTTGAAGCAAAGTGCACCTCGCGCTTCTTACCCTTAAGGAGCTCTTTTTCTGCTTCACGCAGAGTGGACATCAACTCTCCAAGAGTTTGTTCTTGGTTCAACATGTTGTAGTTCATGATGAACCCACTCCAAGTGTCGGGGAGAGACTGTAGGATCAAATCTATTGAAGTCTCAGCCTCGAAGACGATGCCCATCTGTCCGAGTTACTCAATGTCAGCAATCATATGTGACACATGGTGCTCAACAGACGTACCCTCTGACATGCGAGCGCGGAAGAGCTTCTTCTGCAACTCATATCTTTGCGATCTAAGATTAGATCGGTGAAGATCATCCAACTTCGCCATCATCTCATAGGGATCCAATCCCTTGTTTTGACGACGGAATTGCAGAGTTATAGCATCAAGCATTACTGATTGAGCAGTCGCATTGTCATCACTATGAGTCTTCCAAAGCTCTAGCTCAAGCAACTGATCAGGTCAGGGCTTAGGCCCAAGTGGTCGCTCTATAGTGTAGAGTAACTTCTCGGATCCCAGAATAATTCTGAGATTCATATCCCAGTATTGAAAGTTTGTGCCATTAAAGACGTTGTCGCCCATGACAATATCCCTAATGCTTAACTTTCCTGTCATCTTAACCGCAATAGTCCAACTATTCGATTAACGATGTATGGGTATAGTCTAACTGTTACAAGAAAATAATAATATATTAGTCCAACTAATAAAAATAATTGACGAAATAATTTTGAAAGCGCATAAAGCTAAGTATTTGAACGAATTTGCAAATTCAATACTAGCCTCCCACTATTTTTCGGCGAGGCTCTAACCCCTGTTGAGTACTCGGGAAACCTAGTTTTCCTAGTGGGCTAGGATCCCGTTAAATAACACACAACCTTGACTTGGCCAACAAGCTGTATGATATTTAACTAGGTAGATCTCTAAGATCAATTGGATCTTATCCAATTCCTAGATCCGGTAGGTGGACCTCCAAGTCCGAAACATGTATACAATATATATATGCCAATATATTTTCCTAACCGTTTTCCTCTGAATCAACTAAGCCTTGGCTTTGGCACAACAAGCTTAATGATTCCAGTTAAGCGGAACCCATTGACTTTGGAAAGCTTCGTAATCGATGTCGATGGACAGAAGTGATCTTGACTTTGGCCAATAAATCACAACTTGGACAAGACATACGATATGGAATAAAGCCTTCATGATTCAAACACATCCGCGATGGACAAAGGTCTTGACTTTGGCCAACAAACCAGTGCCAATCTTGGATCTTGAGTAAGAATCACTCAATGGAAGTAAAATGATTAATATTTGTTGAGGGTTTTTCGCGTAAATTGGCAACCAATTTATTATCTTTGTTAGGTCTCATCATACACCCTTAAGCATGCATTCTAAAAGCATAATAAGACGCGGTAAATAAATTAATAATGATATGCGGATGGATATCTCACAGATTGTTCCTAGAACAAATCACTCCATTTCCTCTCCCCGGCTAGCATTATTCTAACTTCTACCCAATTACATAATACAATTAAAGAAACCTTATTAACATTGAGGGGAATGAGGTGAGAAGAGAATTACAAAGAATCAAGAGAGATAAGGCTGGACACGCAGGTCCAATTTAATAAATTCTAAATTTACAACAATTTCCAAAATTGCCCTTTCCCTTCTAAAATCCATCTGATATACATTATTCATTCAACACATCCATGTATTCACACAAAGCATGTTATTCAATCAATCTAATCCAATTAATTAATCTTGAATAAAGTGATCATCCAATGTTCAAACAATGATTTGATTTTGCGCGAGTCCAACTCGTTTAAGAATAAGTACTCAAAGTACGAATTCTTGAATTATATCGAACTGCAATTTAAATATAATTTAATTCGTATTCAATACTAATTCTATATATTTAATTCCAAATTAAATAACTACACTTTTTAATGTGCCTTTACGACTTAGATTCCAAATCTAATCTAAATGGGTCTCAAAGCCCAATTAACATTCAATGTTATTCAATTAAAGTCTAATGGGCTTTCAATTAATTTCTTAAGGCATGGACTTTGGTCAATATGGGTCAAACCCAAATACCAAAGCCCAATTAAGGAATCACCATATTTGCCAAGAAACCAATTTCGGCCCATAAGGCCCAATTAAACATAAAAGGCCCATTTGTCATATTTGGACTTAATAGAATGATTTAGGCCCAGTTTGGATCCAATTCAATTTTCATAAACCAACTTGGCCCAACCAAGCCCATTAGGCCGAAATACAACATTTAAAGCCCAATTCTAAATTAAGCCCAATTAATCAAATTCTAAAATTCCAAATTTCATAATTTAATTAATTAAAGTGTATTGCATTAATTAATTATCTAAATTAACATTTCCAAAATATCAATTTAATCAATTAATCATGCTTTAATTTGTTCAACACATATCCAACATTATTGAAACAAAAAATCATCTCATTTCATGCTTTGAAGCTCACGGCATTTTGAGGGTTTTTATATTCGATTCCGATTTCAATCCGATCGAATCTTAAATCAATATAATCATGTCTTTCAACTCATCCAAATATAAAAAAATAAAAAATAGCATGACTTTAGGGCTACATTGCATTCAGCCAACATGCAAAAAATTGGGGAAAATTAATCCAATTCAATTTTCTTCAAATTGATCACATATAACTCCAAGTTATCCATATACAAGCATGCTCAAACAAACAATTTGGTTAAATCATGCTCAAATCAAATTTACCCAAATTTTAGTATATAAACCCTAAGTTCAATTTCATGCTTATTCAAGGCTCATGATACCATTGTTGGTCTCTAAGACAATCCAAGATCAATATAAGCAATGAAAAATTGTGAATACAAAAGTAAAGTATGGCGGAATCATACTTACATTGAACTGTTTTAGGATGCGTCAAAAATAAAACTTTTGCTCCAAGTTTTTGAGTTGATTCCAAGCTTTTGGGATGGTTTCCCTATCACCTTGGATGATTCCTTGATGTGCTAGCAACTAAGGAAATTTGTAACAAATTTCCTTCTTGTTCTTTCTCCTTGTTCGGCCAAAGAGAAAAATGGAGAGGGTTTTGTGGGAACACAGGATCTGGGCGACGCAGTTCCTAGGCTCGCGGCCTAGTGGGAAGTACGAAATAACATGGAGTCCGCCACCCGTGTGAACCGGGACAAAGATTTAAGGCCGCACTCACCCCTCGCAAGGGAAGACCTCAAACCGTTGGGTTCGGAATGGTCCCTTACTTATGTCACTTGTAATGAAAGGATTCATATAATAATTTAAACAAGCCAAAGTAACAATTATTTCTAGAGGCATCATGCTTCTAAATTCACATTTATAAAATAAAATGTGCGCCTAAATATACATGTATTTCATATATAAGATTGCATGCTTAACATATATCAAGATAACAACTAACATACATCTTTACTTGCATATCATATTCAGGAAAAACACAAGCACACATGTTAACCATACAGGCACACATACTAACCATACAAGCACACATATGGGTACTTTTCCAAGTGGTACGTGGAATTGTAGCCCAAGTACAGACCGTACTACCGTCCATTCGGAATCGGCTACGGAATTTACGTCTGGGTTTCCATCCGATATACCGCAAGAAATAATACCCAAATGTTATCATGACACAAGCATATGAATGGTGATACATTGACACATTTACGAAAGAAAGATCAACCAATAGGCAAATATGCATGAATATAATAAGACAGACTCAGCTCAGTGAGTGTGCGTTCGTGTGTAGCGTTCGTAAACGCGTTCGAACGGTAAACAGAAGGTTCGCGTCCGTGTAACGTCCGAGAACGAGTTCGAACGGAACCAGATCTGATGCATATGAAACTGGGACAGTGGATGCGCGTTCGTGTAGCGTCCGTAAACGCGTTCGAACGGAAAACAGAAGGTTCACGTTCGTATGGCGTTTGTTAACGCGTTCGAACGGAAATGAAACAGAATGCTCACGTTCGTATGGCGTTTGTTAACGCGTTCGAACGGAAAGGAAACCTGATGCATGATAAGGCAAAATGTATGCGCGTTCGAGTTGCGTTTGCAAACGCGTTCGAACGGACACGGACCTGATGCATGAAATAGGATGCAATACAGAAAATAAAAGGGAGCGGCGAAGCACTGCCGTAAAGGTGACCTTTTGGGGCTCTTGATCTCTCAAAGAGAGGACCTTTAGACCAACATACTAAGCCCATGCGCGTTACATCACACATACAAAAATAGAACCAATCATATCAACCAAGTATGCCCGATTGAACATATCTCACATCCAATCGAACATACATCAACCGGCGCGGCGAAGTAGTGTCACGAAGGTGGCCTTTTCGGCTCTTTGTCTCACGAATGGAGGACCTTTGGACTAACTCACTAAGCCCATGCGCTCGGTTGAATCATGCAAAAATAAACAATATATTGAGTTCAAGAGAAAAATAAATAAACAAAAAGCAACACAACGAAAGAGAGATGGTGCCGTTTACTCAAGCGGTACGTGGAGTTGTGACCCGAGTGCAGATCATATTACCGTCCATTCGGAATCGGCTATGAAATTTATGTCCGGGTTTCCATCCGATATACCGCGAGAGTTGACACGTCCCTCATTCATCCAATGCCCACAACATATATCATACACATAACATATACCACAAATACAGAATATATAATCAAAGTAAATGACCAGAAAATAAAACGAGATTAAGTGTGAGAGAGACCCTCAGGTCTAACCTTTTAAGCCGTCTCTCGGACTCGCGTTCCACGGGAATCGAAAGGGGGTAAATCTCCGCAACTTTCTGGTCCACTGGTTCAACGTCCTAGCTCACTGTTTCGCTGCTTTGCTTCTCGTTCGAACTCCGTTCTGCTCCTATTCGGCTCCTGTTTTGCTGTTCACTGCACGGGCTACCTGTTTCAATGTTTTCAAAGAACTATTCCAAGTTGTGTGGGTTCTTAGTGCAATTAAAAGTGATTACTTTTAAGATTATCTATGTAGTTTTCTAAGTTACTGTTTTTTAAGGATTTGGGCTGCTGTGTTGTGTGGTTTTCGGTGATGTATGGAGGTTTAGAGGGGCTGGTTTTCAGTGGTGATTAGGGTGGTATTTGTGATAGATTCGGCTATGGAAGAGAGGATTGTTTTGGTGTGATTTGCTTGTGATGTCTAGGATTTCTTGCTATGATCTTGTGTGAATTGTGTGTATAAGCTAGAGAGATTGGAGAGGGGGGATGGCCTTGGTTTAGTCATGTTTATATAGAGGAGAGGTAGGGTTTGGCCTTGTGTCACAAGTAAGAGATTTGTGCATTAAATTAGGATATGATTTAGTGCTAGGTAAGGAAAGCAATGGATTTGATTGGGGGACATGTCTTGGCTAGATTAGGAATACATATATTTGATTGGTTAGGATTAGGCATTTAATTTGTTAGATTAGGAAGTCAAATATGTGATTGGCTTTAATTGGTTAAGATTGATTTTAATTAGGCAAATCTATTTTTAGTTTTAGTATATAATATATTGATTCATTCATATTAGGCATGATTTTATTTTATGTTTTATTTAATTGGTAAATGATTTAAATGTTTAATATTTAGTGTTTAATATTTAATTATTTAATTTGGGATGTGTTTTATGGGCTTTGGGGAGCTAAATGGGCTGGGCGTGAGGCTAGCAGCAAAACCAGAATTACCGGCTCCGTTCGAACGCCTCATAGCAGCGGCACACGAACGTCCGCAATCTGCACGAGGTTCGAACGAAGTAACGAACGCAGCACCAACGAAGACAGTGAGCTTGTTTATCCTGAATTCCCCCTTCCGATATCCGTTTCCCGCGGCTTTCATGACTCAAAAGGTAGTGCCTCCAAATGAGACTCATCATCGGGTTTCACATGCGAAAATGCAATGCCTACAGTCGCCCCCACTTTGATGGGACTTGTGCAGTGTGTGACTTTGAACAATCCTATCAAAGTTATGCAATGCATTTTACTTACCTGGTTAGCTAGCTGTCTCGAGCTGAGCTGATACTGCAGTGGACCTCGATCCTGAGACGCGTCTCGATGCTGTTGATGATGTGGTCCTCGAACCTGGGACGCATCCCAATAGCTGCAACCGACAACGGGGGCCTCGACCCTGGGACGCATCCCAATACCGCTGACAATATGTGGGCCTCGACCCTGGGACGCATCCCGAAAATGATGATGCAGTGGACCTCGATCCTGGGACGCATCCCAATAGCTGCAACCGACAACGGGGGCCTCGACCCTGGGACGCATCCCAATACCGCTGACAATATGTGGGCCTCGACCCTGGGACGCATCCCGAAAATGATGATGCAGTGGACCTCGATCCTGGGACGCATCCCAATAGCTGCAACCGACAACGGGGGCCTCGACCCTGGGACGCATCCCAATACCGCTGACAATATGTGGGCCTCGACCCTGGGACGCATCCCGAAAATGATGATGTGGAGCTTCGCTCCTCAGCCGATATGGGCTTCGCCCCCAAGCTGACATGATGTGATGTGGAGCCTCGCTCCCCAGTCGATATGGACTTCGCCCTCCGAGACCCATACCCGGAACTTAACTTCATTGGGATCTCAATCTTCAGATTGCTGCCCATATCAAATGCTGCGCCTTTACCATCTCTGATTGGCTTACTGCTCGCTCTTCTGCGTCTTCAACACCTGTTTACACAAAACAGAACAAACACAAAAATATGCAATAGGTTACGTGTATGCATGTATGCAGGAGTTTTCTTACTCCGTTGGGTTAGGTCTTCCGCTGGCGACCAAGTCTTCTCAAGCAAAGTACAACTTCAACCTGTCAACATTGATTGGTTCTGTGAATTCATTTCCTTCCAAGTCTGATAGCTTCACTGCTCCATTTCCCAGGACTTTCTGAACAATGTAAGGTCCTTCCCAGTTAGGCCTGAATTTCCCTCTCGGATCCGTTGTCGACGGCCTCGACTGCTTAAGTACCAAATCACCCTTTCTGATCTTTGTGGGACGTACTTTCTTGTTGAATGCCCGGGCTAGTCTCTTCTGATACAACTGCATGTGATACAAAGACTTCGTTCTCTTCTCATCCAACAGTACCAACTGATCAAATCTCTGTGCGGCCCATTCCTGTTCCGGTAATTCTGCCTCTGCTAATACCCTCAGGGACTGTATTTCCACTTCTACTGGCAATACTGCTTCCATTCCGTAGACCAAGGAGTAAGGTGTTGCACCCGTTGCCGTTCTGACCGACGTTCTGTACCCCCACAAAGCATACGGTAACTTCTCGGCCCAATCTCTACAATTTTCTGTCATCTTGGCTAAAATTGTCTTTATAGTCTTGTTGGCTGCCTCAACTGCCCCATTTGCCTGCGGCCTGTACGGTGATGACTTGTGGTGACCTATCCCGTGCCTCTGTAACATTGCCTTCGTCTCTCCTTGAAACTGGACCCCGTTGTCTGTCACTACATGATGCGGCATACCATACCGACAAATGAGGTTCCGAGCTATGAACTTTGCCATCTGCTTTGCTGTAACATTACGGAAGGATTCGGCTTCCACCCACTTTGAGAAGTAATCCACTGCTACTACTATGAAGCGATGCCCATTAGATGCATTCGGTCGAATTTCCCCGATCATGTCAATCCCCCATGCTGAGAACGGCCATGGCTCTGACAGCCCGTGCAATTCTGTGTGCGGTAAGTGATTCAGATTACCATGCGCTTGACAGTCATGACAGTGCTTTACCATCTTTGCGCAGTCTGTCTCCATGGTTGACCAATAAAACCCCTGTCTCACTATCTTGCGGGACAAGTTCAGCCCATTCATGTGCGGGCCACATACCCCGGCATGTACCTCTTCCATCACTTTCTGAGCTTCTTCTTTTCTCAAACATTTCAACTGAATACCGTTTGCCTGCCTCCTGTACAGTTCCCCTCTCAAAGTCACATACTGGGAAGCCAACTTCTGAATGGCTATTCTGTCTTTTCTGCCCGCCCCTTCCGGGAATTCACCATGTTCCAGATACCTCTGAATGTCATAATACCAAGGCTTACCATCGTCAACCTCAACCTCCAGAATTCTTTCTATCTCATAAGCAGGTTTACTTGCTGTTGTCAGTATCAATGGTCTCATCACTAACTTCTCTGGATTTTCCCAAGTCGCTGCTAGTGTAGCCAATGCGTCTGCCATCTGATTCTCTTCCCTCGGTAGGTGCTGAAACTTACACTCGGGGATATCCTGTGCCATTTTTCTGAGGTGAAACAGATAAGGCCTCAACCGTTCTTCCTTCAATTCCCATTCTCCTCGCATCTGCTGGATTACCAACATAGAATCTCCGTAGATTTCCACACTCCCGGCCTTCAAGGCTATCAATGCTGTCAGGCCAAAAGCACATGCTTCATACTCAGCCATGTTATTAGTCACTCTGAAGGTCAGCCTCTTAGCCAAAGGTAGAGTCTCTCCCTCGGGGGTTACTATCACGATCCCAATTCCGGCTCCCTTGTAATTCACTGCTCCGTCGAAATACATTTTCCATCTCTGAACTGTTATTGCTTGGATCTCTTCATCTGGAAACTCAAACTTATACTGATCCCCCTCAACAGGTTGCAATGCCAGAAACTCCGCTACTGCTCGTCCCTTGATCACCTTGGAGGTGATATACTCAATGTCAAACTCTGTCAACAATACCAACCATCGGCCCAGTTTTCCCACTAGTGAAGGCACTGAATGCAGATATTTCAGAGGATTCTCCTTTGCCACCACCTGGATCTTGTAAGACTGGAAGTAATGTCGCAACTTTCTGGAAGCCCATACCACTGCAAGACAGATCTTCTCAACTTCCTGATACCGAGCCTCATACGGAAGCAGCTTCTTACTCAGATAATAAACTGCATGTTCTACCCCTGTCTCATCTGCCTGTACCATCATACCCCCCAATGCTTCTGATTCTATAGCCAAATACAATATCAAAGGTCTACCCGGCCTCGGAGGCTTCAATACAGGAGGCTTTACCAAGTACTCTCTGATTCTGTCGAAGGCGGTCTGACACTGTTCATTCCATCTCACCGGCTGATCTTTTCTCAATAGTTTGAAGATAGGCTCACATACTGATGTCAACTTGGCAATAAACCGACTGATGTACTGAATCTTTCCCAAGAATGCTCTGACTTCCTTTTCTGTCTTTGGTGCAGGCATTTCTGTGATTGCCTTGATCTTTTCGGAGTCTACCTCTATTCCGCCCATTCCCACTGTATGACCAAGCAATTTCCCTGATGTCACCCCAAACACACATTTCTTGGGATTAAGCCGCAGGTTATATCTGTCAACTCTCTGAAGGAACCTTTCCAATGCCTCAATATGCCCAACTCTCGTTTCTGATTTCACCATCATGTCATCCACATACACCTCAATCTCTTTGTGCATCAAGTCATGGAAGAGTGTAGTGGCCATCCGCTGATAAGTAGCTCCTGCATTCTTAAGCCCAAACGGCATTACTTTGTAACAATAGGTACCCCACTCGGTAACAAATGCAGTCTTGTGTTTATCTTCCTCAGCCATGAGAACCTGATTGTACCCTGAAAATCCATCCGCAAATGAATACATAGCAGACAAAGCCGCACTGTCAACCAGAACATCTATATGCGGCAAAGGGAAATCATCTTTCGGACAAGCTTTATTGAGATCCCTGTAGTCTACACACATTCTGACTTTCCCATCTTTCTTCGGTACCGGTACTATGTTAGCCAACCATTCAGGGTATTTTACCACTTCCAGGAACCCCACATCTATTTGCTTCTTAACTTCCTCTCTGACTTTCTCAGCCCATTCTGGTCTCATCCGTCGAAGTTTCTGCTTTACTGGCCTCATATTCGGATAAGTTGGTATTGTGTGCTGGGCAATGCTTTTGTCTACCCCGGGCATGTCCTCATAAGACCAAGCAAATACTTTGGCATATCTGACCAACATTTGTTCTAGTTTCTCCCTCTCTTCGGAGGTTACTTCACTTGCAATCAAAATTTCTTTGGGGTTCTCAAGTGTGCCCAAGTTAAATGCAATAGTTCTGGCTGAACTGATGTCAAATATGCTGGATTCATGCAGAGTGAATGGAAATGACTCAGGCAAGTAAGCAAAAGAAATGTCTTTATTATTGGATAATGCGGGAGTACATTCAAATAAGTCAGGAAGGTAAATGTCTTCATCATCAATAGACACTTCTTCCTCTGCAATCAGGTCTTCTTCAGGCTTCTCATCTTCCAGAGTCAGGTTCTCTAACTTCATCAATTCCTCCTCCCAAATCTCTGTTTCCACAGCTTCCCAGTCAATGGTTCTCACCCAACAAATCCTGGAAGATCTCAAACCCAGGCACCACAATCCCATTGACTTTCACAGGTTCAGGCTCTCCTTGATACCCTGAAGCTTTCACAAAGCACTCCATCAGTTTCAGGCCCTTTTTCTTGACTCTCGGCTTTTCTTCGTCAGATTTGTACCCCAAACCCTTCCGAGTAGTCTGTCCTCTGAAATCCGGCAACTTTGAACCTTTACCCGGCTCAAACTTCATCTTCTCCATAATCCTAGCCACCCTAGGATCCACCCACTCCTCAAAAGTGGCTGATACCTGGAACCTTGTGAAAGGTAGTATCTCCAAGGCAGCCACGGCATTATCTAACTCAGCCCGGATGGTAACAATCTCTCCCTCATACGGGAATCTGATCATCTGATGCAAAGTGGAAGGCACGCCCCCAAGCTTGTGAAACCAAGGCCTTCCCAACAATAAGGCAAAAGTGGCTGGGATGTCCAGCACTGTGAACTCAACTTCATCTTCAATCGGCCCTACCTTGACCATAGCCACAAAGGTACCCTCAACTCCCCGCTTACTGTCATCATAAGCTTTAATAGTCATACTGGAGGGGTCCAAGTCTGTGGCTTTCATACCCAATCTTGCCAGAATCTTCAACGGACACACATTGATGGACGAACCGTCATCCACCATCACACATGAAGTTTTCTTGCCCCTCACTTCGGCCCTGATAAATAAAGGCCTATTATGATTCCTCCCCTCCGGTGGGAGATCATCCTCAGAGAAAGATATCTGCCAAGCTTCCTTCTGAACTGACCCAACAAACATTGCGGGGTTGGCATCCTCCGGTACCACAATCCTGCTCAAGGCCTCAACCATAGCCTGTCTATGCTCCCTAGATGCACATATAGTTCCCAGATACTGACTTGTGCTCTAGTCTTCCTCAATTGCCTCAGCACTATATCCCCTTCCGTATTTTCTGCGGCCTCAACCACTTCTCTACCATCTGTCAAAGCTTCTTTACCCTTCCGCCATATCATCATCAAAAGCGGGGAGATCATCCCCCCATCTGTTCGGAGATTCCTCTTGCCTCACATCCCCAGAATTAACCCCGGCACGAGACCCAGCTATACCAGCCATAGCAGTAGTCAAAGCCTGCAACTGTTCAGTGATTTTGGCGAGACCATTCTCTAACTGATCCATACGGGACACCTCATTATCGGATTCACTCATACTTGTTCTTTTAGTGAGTCTGGTTCCTTCTCTAACCCAAACGGTATCTATGGTGTCTTTTAAGACACAAAGGATGTCAACAGGGTATATGTATGCATGATATGCATAAGAAATATATAACATTAAATCAAATAAAATTATCAAACAAATCGGCCTATCATCATTTTAGAAACTTTTGGGACGACTGTCATAAGGGTGAACCCGTCCCAGTTTAAATGGCACAACGAGTTCACGTCTTACGGCAAAGAGCCCAACTAAATCCAAATGATAATATTCCGAAGACAAGCACTCAAGGTGGCCCATCAATCACTTAGAAGCTTTTGGCCCAATAGTCATAAAATACGTTCTTGTCCCAGTTTAAATGGCCCAACAAGTCCATATCCCATGACAAATGGTCCAAATGGATCCAAATGGTGATGTTCCCAAACATAAGCATAGAAGGGAGATAATGCAAACATAACATAATAAAATTCTTTATAATGGCCCATCAACATTTCAGAAGCCTTGGGCCTAATAGTCATACAGTACGAACTTGCCCCAGTTTAAATGGCCCAGCAAGCCCGTATTTTTGACAATAGTCCAACTGCATCCAAATGAGGATGGTCCACAAGCACATACTCAAGGAAATAATTGATACTTTAACCATATAAACCAGTCTATGGGTGGATTTGCAAGAGTATGGACAAAGGCTCTCACTGGCGAAGGATAACCCACAACTAGGTCTCCCCACTCAAGGGTTCAAGCGACCAAGTGAGCGTATCCCTTTTTATACACTAAGGTACGTGCCAATGAGCTATGGTGTGTGATGGACTGTCAAATGGATTTCCCGTTGTAGATCCCCCAGAGGGAAGGTGGAGCGAGGCTCACTTAAATACCCAAGCCTCTTAGGCTCTTATCGCTTGTTGTCAGGAATAAACAACGAGTCCTCCAAATTAGTCCATCACAGAGGCTACAAGTAGATGGCCATATAGGTGTCCTCACAGCTTTTCCTTCTAGAAAGGTAGTGAATGAAGGAAGACACCAAACCATTACCTAGCCTCAAAGTGCCCTTGATTAAACTCTCACTTATCCACTATAGACATGGCCAATTAAAACATAAATCCACTCATTACAAGACAATATTTCGGGGCCAAATACATCCCCAGTGGAGTCGCCAGACTGTGGGAACACAGGATCTGGGCGACGCAGTTCCTAGGCTCGCGGCCTAGTTGGGAAGTACGAAATAACATGGAGTCGCCACCCGGTGTGAACCGGGACAAAGATTTAAGGCCGCACTCACCCCTCGCAAGGGAAGACCTCAAACCGTTGGGTTCGGAATGGTCCCTTACTTATGTCACTTGTAATGAAAGGATTCATATAATAATTTAAACAAGCCAAAGTAACAATTATTTCTAGAGGCATCATGCTTCTAAATTCACATTTATAAAATAAAATGTGCGCCTAAATATACATGTATTTCATATATAAGATTGCATGCTTAACATATATCAAGATAACAACTAACATACATCTTTACTTGCATATCATATTCAGGAAAAACACAAGCACACATGTTAACCATACAGGCACACATACTAACCATACAAGCACACATATGGGTACTTTTCCAAGTGGTACGTGGAATTGTAGCCCAAGTACAGACCGTACTACCGTCCATTCGGAATCGGCTACGGAATTTACGTCTGGGTTTCCATCCGATATACCGCAAGAAATAATACCCAAATGTTATCATGACACAAGCATATGAATGGTGATACATTGACACATTTACGAAAGAAAGATCAACCAATAGGAAAATATGCATGAATATAATAAGACAGACTCAGCTCAGTGAGTGTGCGTTCGTGTAGCGTTCGTAAACGCGTTCGAACGGTAAACAGAAGGTTCGCGTCCGTGTAACGTCCGAGAACGAGTTCGAACGGAACCAGATCTGATGCATTATGAAACTGGGACAGTGGATGCGCGTTCGTGTAGCGTCCGTAAACGCGTTCGAACGGAAACAGAAGGTTCACGTTCGTATGGCGTTTGTTAACGCGTTCGAACGGAAATGAAACAGAATGCTCACGTTCGTATGGCGTTTGTTAACGCGTTCGAACGGAAAGGAAACCTGATGCATGATAAGGCAAAATGTATGCGCGTTCGAGTTGCGTTTGCAAACGCGTTCGAACGGACACGGACCTGATGCATGAAATAGGATGCAATACAGAAAATAAAAGGCGCGGCGAAGCACTGCCGTAAAGGTGACCTTTTGGGGCTCTTGATCTCTCAAAGAGAGGACCTTTAGACAACATACTAAGCCCATGCGCGTTACATCACACATACAAAAATAGAACCAATCATATCAACCAAGTATGCCCGATTGAACATATCTCACATCCAATCGAACATACATCAACCGGCGCGGCGAAGTAGTGTCACGAAGGTGGCCTTTTCGGCTCTTTGTCTCACGAATGGAGGACCTTTGGACTACTCACTAAGCCCATGCGCTCGGTTGAATCATGCAAAAATAAACAATATATTGAGTTCAAGAGAAAAATAAATAAACAAAAAGCAACACAACGAAAGAGAGATGGTGCCGTTTACTCAAGCGGTACGTGGAGTTGTGACCCGAGTGCAGATCATATTACCGTCCATTCGGAATCGGCTATGAAATTTATGTCCGGGTTTCCATCCGATATACCGCGAGAGTTGACACGTCCCTCATTCATCCAATGCCCACAACATATATCATACACATAACATATACCACAAATACAGAATATATAATCAAAGTAAATGACCAGAAAATAAAACGAGATTAAGTGTGAGAGAGACCCTCAGGTCTAACCTTTTAAGCCGTCTCTCGGACTCGCGTTCCACGGGAATCGAAAGGGGGTAAATCTCCGCAACTTTCTGGTCCACTGGTTCAACGTCCTAGCTCACTGTTTCGCTGCTTTGCTTCTCGTTCGAACTCCGTTCTGCTCCTATTCGGCTCCTGTTTTGCTGTTCACTGCACGGGCTACCTGTTTCAATGTTTTCAAAGAACTATTCCAAGTTGTGTGGGTTCTTAGTGCAATTAAAAGTGATTACTTTTAAGATTATCTATGTAGTTTTCTAAGTTACTGTTTTTTAAGGATTTGGGCTGCTGTGTTTGTGTGGTTTTCGGTGATGTATGGAGGTTTAGAGGGGCTGGTTTTCAGTGGTGATTAGGGGTGGTTATTTGTGATAGATTCGGCTATGGAAGAGAGGGATTGTTTTGGTGTGATTTGCTTGTGATGTCTAGGATTTCTTGCTAGATCTTGTGTGAATTGTGTGTATAAGCTAGAGAGATTGGAGAGGGGATGGCCTTGGTTTAGTCATGTTTATATAGAGGAGAGGTAGGGTTTGGCCTTGTGTCACAAGTAAGAGATTTGTGCATTAAATTAGGATATGATTTAGTGCTAGGTAAGGAAAGCAATGGATTTGATGGGGGGATGTCTTGGCTAGATTAGGAATACAATATATTTGATTGGTTAGGATTAGGCATTTAATTTGTTAGATTAGGAAGTCAAATATGTGATTGGCTTTAATTGGTTAAGATTGATTTTTTTAATTAGGCAAATCTTATTTTTAGTTTTAGTATATAATATATTTGATTCATTCATATTAGGCATGATTTTATTTTATGTTTTATTTAATTGGTAAATGATTTAAATGTTTAATATTTAGTGTTTAATATTTAATTATTAATTTGGGATGTGTCTATGGGCTTTGGGGAGCTAAATGGGCTGGGCGTGAGGCTAGCAGCAAAACCAGAATTACCGGCTCCGTTCGAACGCCTCATAGCACGCGGCACGAACGTCAGCAATCTGCACGAGGTTCGAACGAAGTAACGAACGCATCACCAACGAAGACAGTGAGCTTGTTTATCCTGAATTCCCCCTTCCGATATCCGTTTCCCGCGGCTTTCATGACTCAAAAGGTAGTGCCTCCAAATGAGACTCATCATCGGGTTTCACCATGCGAAAATGCAATGCCTACAGGTTTGTTTTTCCAAAATGGGCGTGAATGAGAGAGTGAGAGTTGAGTGTGTTGACTTACCTTTTGATTTCAAAAATCAATTAAAAAATGATATACCAAATATTTGGTATTAGTCATTCATGCCATCAACTTGAGTGAATTACAAGCTATCATCATTCTCACCAAAACCCATCACCAAAAGTAACTAAAGTGACAAGTGATGTGACACGTGATGTGACATGTGGGCCTCATTTGATTCAAAATTCGAGTGGGCCCGCAACACATCCCGGGCTCGGGTTCGCTAATTCCGAATTAACGAACTTTCCATTGCGACGTAATTAAATCAAATTTAATTAAATAATTATGCCTAGAAAAATTACTATTCACGTCGCTCGCGAATTAATTCTAAATTAATTCGTTTGCCCGAATTAAAATCCAATTTTAATTCCGTGTCAAAATCTAATTTCGTTTAATATATCGAATATATTATTTTATCGATTAATTCCAAATTAATCGTTCTCTCTCTTCAAATAGTATTTAATCCTAGATAAAATCTCTCCGTAATTAATCCCAGATTAATTATGCTCGAATCATACGTCATCGGTGAATCTTCGGGAAGCGACCCAAGAGATCCCCGGATATGTTGGCAGTAAATTCGGTCATCGGACTATCCGAACACGTACGTACCTCGTACTCGTTTTTACCGATTTACGAGACATGGTTGGCTTCTAGCAAAGCACCGTGCCTACCCAATTCTTCAGAAATATTCTTAATGGAATATATAATCTTTGTCAGGCGTAGTATACGTAGTATTGCGTATTGCGATCCAGTATCGGATGTCACATGCAAGGCCTGGGGCTGGAATAGTGTCTGCCACGTACGAAGCATATATCGGATTACAAGCAACTAGTCTCTTTAATCGGATAATCATGACCATGTCATATTATCCCGATGGTTGCAACCAATTTAGAGTACCAGTTCGGTATCCCTGCGTGATCATCATCTCTATATGACTGAAGTGATACTTCCATCTTGACATCACACCCAATACACTACGATTCTGAATAAACCCAGAAGAGGCGTACACATAACCTGTTAAAGTCCTGGACGACCAAAACCAAAGCGTATTGATTGTCGCAAGTGAAATTCCCTACAAGCAATAACGACAAGCAATCTCTATACCCAATAAGGGGTGAATTGGGTTATTGCTATAAATGCGGAATTATAAAATCTTTACCGATTTTAAGTCTTATTATAGGCTTTTAGGTTAATTTTCTCTATTGCAAATAATAACATATATGCAAGTTTTCTATTCAATTATATAAATGTAAATAAACTTGCAAATAAGTAAAAGTTAAGGTAAAGAGAAATACGACATCACGATTTATAGTGGTTCGGCCAACCGTGCCTACGTCCACTCCCCCAAGCCTCGCTTGAAGATTTCCACTAAAATCGAGTTTTAATGGTTCACCCGCAACCAAGAGTTTTCGCAAAGGCGCACTCCAAACCCTTTTACACTTTTGAGTTTTGTTCGTAGGCGCACTCACAACCTTTACACTTTACCCAAATGATGGGATTTCACAACCATAAGTGTTTTTTGTTTAAAGAAGATTTGAAACACACTTGAGCACTCACAAATATAATGAAGATTGTGTGAGATGCAAAACCCAAGTGTTCTAAGCTCACTACTAAATGTATGAAGGTGTAGTGTGTGTGAGCTTGTATGAGTGTTTAAGTATATGAAGGTTTAAGACACTCTTATATTTGCCTTGATAGAATATGTATGAAGGTTTTCTAAGTCTCTAACCAAATGCAAATGAGTTGGGGTCCTATTTATAATAAAATGCAAAACAATCCCCAACTTTCAGCGCGACCGGTATGGATATCGGTATGCCGGTCTAGGTTTCCAACGGATACTAACGGCTATATTACAATTGCACAAGTGTCCGTTAGGCCGGTATGGAAACCGATATGAGGACCAGTATGGTCCGTGCCGGTTCCAGTGTGTGCACAAAGAAGAGTTTGACCGATATGGTCACCGATATAGATACCGATTTATGGCTTGCCGGTTCCAGTAAGGGAACTAGCCGTTGGATCACCGGTATGGTGACCGGTAAGGTCCATACCGGTTCTAGTGAGCATGCGAAATAGAGCATGACACCGGTATGCATACCGGTAAGGGACTGGTATGCCGGCCACAGACCAAAATGCACAGTAATGAAGGTTTTAAAGAATTTTGTCATGATCCTAATGCATCTAAGTGAATGTGCATGATCCCTATGAGCTTAGGCACTTTGAATATTACAATTCACATTACAATTTAAATCATAAGCTAAGACTTCGCAATATATTCTTCAATTTGCCGCAAGTCTTCACATTCTTGCTCTTCACCACATATGCTTCGACACTTTTTGTATTACTTCGTGTTTGCGCGTCGAAGTCTTATTTCTTGTTGACGTCATCAAAATCCATTACAATCTATTATGCGACCAAGTCGCTAACAATCTCCAATTTTTTGATGATGGCAACCCCTTAAAACTTGTTAATACTTGTGAGCTTCTAGGAGTCAATATTTGACGATTATGCTCCCCCTCAATATAAGCTCCCCTTCAATGTGTGATTGTCTTTAATAAAACTCTATAAAAACTTGACAAACACATTAGTACAATTACTCCCCCTTAAACCAATGGTGAGGGTAAAACAATTTTTAATCTCATTCTAATGATTTCTCCCCCTTTGACATTATCAAAAAGTGGAGAAGCTAAAATTAAAATCAAATGAGATACCAAATAAATATGTGCATAAGATAATGATACCAAAAACTTAAAAATATGCACATTTGGCATTTCCCCCTTTTTGCCATAAGATTTAAAAAAAAAATCATGTATAATGTAATTTTTAATAAAAATATGTACTAATGATACTAATTAACATTTTATATCAATGTTTCCAATTATATCATTTTATCATTTTAAGCATGATTTTTCCTCAATTGTGATATCAAATAAAATAAGTCATTGCATATCATGATACCTACTAAAATCAATGAATTCATTTCAATGCATTTTTAATGATTGTCTTCTTATAAGTATCTTATCAATTAATAAACAATCAAAATCCATGCTATTCGTTATCAATGGAAACTTATATCAATATAAATGCATTTCATTTTCATTCCAATATGTTACATGGCAAAAGCATTTTTAATGCAAAATCAATCAAATGATCACATACATGTAATTTAACTCAATAAATACAATGTGATACCAATTGATATGGAAATGGGTTTAACTTTATGATTAAGGCATTTAATGATATCAAATTAACAATTGATACCAATAGAAAGTTAAATACATTGCCTAATCTTTTTGTATGCTTCAAAAAATATATTAACCAATATGAAATATGCATACATATGAAAATTAGAGGAAACAGTACCAATGTTTCCGTGAATACGGATTTTACCTTTACCGTTGCGATTCCTCATCTCTTTGAGCATTTGGGATCAATTTTACAATTCTCTTTAAATATCCATTCCCAAAGCTCCCCCCTATAAATTTATCAATTACACTTTGGTACCCAAACTTTCTTGGGTCCATTGGGGTTAGTTTTGATTCCTTGAGGAATCCATGCATTTTTAATTGCATTCTTGTTCATGCATTCAAAAATTTTATATCCCTTTTTATTACATGCATGACATGTGATATTTTCATTTGTAACATTCTTAGCATGAGAATTGGATGCCTTAACAAAATAATTTTTCAAAGATTTTCTCTTAATGTATGGCCTATATCATAATCCTTCTTTTTTAAATGCACATTTTTTGGATCCAATAAGCATATTAAAATTTTTATGTCCCAATGTGAATTTGCTAAGTATGTTTTGCAAATCAATAACCTTTGTGTTTAAGAAAACATTTTCATTTAAAATTGATTCGCAATCACATATTTTAGAGCTAGATGGCATATTCGATATGACATTTTCAAGTTCTAGCTTTTTCAATTTTAAACATGCATTTTCATCATTTAAGCATGCAATTTCTTTTTCATGTTTAGCCTTCAAGCAAATAATCTCATTATCTACAACATGAATTTTATCCATACAACATGCATGATTATCTTTAAGTGTAGCATGCTCTTTTTTAATTAATTTTAATTTCTTTTTAAGCACATCACACAATTCTCTTAATCCATTAAAGGCATTAAGTAAATCATCATAGTCTTGAGAATTGTGTACCTTTTCTCTTTCGCTTTCTTCTTCTTTTTCATTTTCAAAGAAGAAATCCCCATTCTCGATGGCCATGAATGCTAGGTTTGTTCTTTCTTTGGCTTGGACCTCTTCCTCCTCGGATGAGCTAGAATCGCTATCACTCCAAGTTGAAGTTTCTTTCATTGCCTTTTTCTTTGATTTTCCTTTCATTTTCCTCAATGGGCAATCGGTAGCTATATGACCCGGTTTGTTGCATTCATAACACACAATTTTCTTGTTCTTCCGCGGCCATTTTTCTTCTTTCTTTTTATCCGTCTTTGATTTTCCTTTAAGCTTTGCGGATTTGAGGAGCTCCTTTACTTTATTGGTAATGATTGCTAACTCATCATCACTATCCTGAGTCGTCTATTTTTCTCGCTTTTAGGGCCAAGGACTTTCTAGTCTTTTTCTCATCTTCCTCCTTTTTATCCATCTTGATCTCCATTTCATACTCAAGCAATTTTCCGACCAAATCATCCATCTTTAATGTGTTTATGTCGTTTGCTTCTTTAATGGAGGAGGTGTAGCTTCTATATTCCTTCGGGAGTGATCTTAAAATTTTCTTCACTTGATCCGATGTCCCGATGACTTTTCCCAATGCTCCCAAATGATTGATGATAACGGTAAATCTCGAAATCATGTGATCAATTTCTTCCCTGGATTCCATCTTGAAATTGTCCAATTCGCACATGACCGGTTGATCTTCGATTCCTTTACCTGGCCCTCATTGACCATTTCCAAAGACTTCCATAAATCATATGCGTTTCCACATTCAGGAAGCTTGCTTACTTGATCCCGATCAATGGCACATAGGAGTTGGTTGAGTGCCTTAGCATTTTGTGAGGCTATTTTTACATCCACTATCTCAGTCCAAACTCGGCTTCGGAATCTCAACCCCATTGCTATCCCTTTTTGTTGGTCCTTTTGCACCTCGTGTGATAACCAAATAAGATTGCAGATCTACGGCAAGGAGATAATTTAGCATTCTCATCTTCCAATAATTGTAGTCCGTTCCGGTGTAAAACGGAGGTCTAGTCGTTGAAAATCCCTCGGTAAGATTTGACGAGTTGCTTGTAGATGCCATGATCTATTCTCGGACGGTTAAGTCTTTCTTGAGAATACCTCGCTCTGATACCAACTGAAATTCCCTACAAGCAATAGCGACAAGCAATCTCTATACCCAATAGGGGGGTGAATTGGGTTATTGCTATAAATGCGGAATTATAAAATCTTTGCCGATTTTAATCTCTTATTATAGGCTTTTAGGTTAATTTTCTCTATTGCAAATAATAACCTATATGCAAGTTTTTTATTCAATTATATAAATGTAAATAAACTTGCAAATAAGTAAAATTTAAGGTAAAGAGAAATACGACACCGTGATTTATAGTGGTTCGGCCAACCGTGCCTACGTCCACTCCCCCAAGCCTCGCTTGAAGATTTCCACTAAAATCGAGTTTCCGTGGTTCACCCGCAACCAAGAGTTTTCGCAAAGGCGCACTCCAAACCCTTTTACACTTTTGAGTTTTGTTCGTAGGCGCACTCACAACCTTTACACTTTACTCAAATGATGGGATTTCACAACCACAAGTGTTTTTTGTTTAAAGAAGATTTGAAACACACTTGAGCACTCAAAAATATAATGAAGACTGTTTGAGATGCAAAACCCAAGTGTTCTAAGCTCACTAATAAATGTATGAAGGTGTAGTGTGTGTAAGCTTGTATGAGTGTTTAAGTATATGAAGGTTTAAGACACTCTTATATTTGCCTTGATAGAATATGTATGAAGGTTTTCTAAGTCTCTAACCAAATGCAAATGAGTTGGGGTCATATTTATAATAAAATGCAAAACAATCCCCAACTTTCAGCGCGACCGGTATGGAAACCGGTATGCCGGTCTAGGTTTCTAACGGATACTAACGGCTATATTACCGTTGCACAAGTGTTCGTTGCGCCGGTATGGAAATCGGTATGAGGACCGGTATGGTCCGTGCCGATTCTAGTGTCTGCACAAAGAAGAGCCTGACTGGTATGGATACCGATTTATGGCTTGCCGGTTCCAATAAGGGAACTAGCCGTTGGATCACCGGTATGGTGACCGGTAAGGTCCATGCCGGTTCCAGTGAGCATACGAAACAGAGCATGACATCGGTATGCATACCGGTAAAGGACTGGTATGCATACTGGTAAAGGATTGGTATGCCGGCCACATACCAAAATGCACAGTAATGAAGGTTTTAAAGCATTTTGTCATGATTCTAAAGCATCTAAGTGAATGTGCATGATCCCTATGATCTTAGGCACTTTGAATATTACAATTCATATTACAATTTAAATCCTAAGCTAAGACTTCGCAATATATTCTTCAATTTGCCGCAAGTCTTCACATTCTCGCTCTTCACCACATATGCTTCGATACTTTTTGTATTACTTCGTGTTTGCGCGTCGAAGTCTTCTTTCTCGTTGACGTCATCAAAATCCATTACAACCGATTATGCGACCAAGTCGCTAACATCAAGTACTAGCGATGCAAGTCTCAGGTTAAGAACAAATACACCTACCCTGATGCGGATTCCCATAGACACATAGTCATACTACCATTGGGATTCCGCGGGGTCTATCCATAGCGAAGCTGTTTCCGTACCATCGGTAAACACAACCTCCTTTCACACTTGCATAAGTATCCAATACTTAAATATATGAGAACTATGTTGTTACGCTTCCATAACATGCACAAGTGCAATACTAGTCTATTCCGCATTATTGATGTCCAGTCTCGATAATACTACGACTAGGGATATTTAATGATTAAACCTTTATGGAATGATATTGTCTCATATCTTATAATCTGGAACTAATCATAAGGACTTTTATCATTTATATATTTAAGTAATCAAATTAAAAAAATGATAAAATGCAATTTCCATTGCTACATAATTAATTTGTACAAAAACCACAATGTCTTTTACAAATAGTGACGCTATGGGTCATAATTGTCTAACATGAATGTTTAGAATCTATCACTCTGGAGAGGGAATTTTGAATAAGATGTAGAAAATATAACCGAGGAAATTTATAAAATTCAGGAGGACCTATAATTATTTTGAAGTCGTTAATAAGAATCATGGAGCATAATGAATTGTTGAGTATTTGATTTTTATAGGGATATCGAAACCATTATTTAATAATATTTTCACTCGGCACTTGGGAGAATGAGTAGAATAATTTAGGATTCTTGGCTTATAAACTAAGAAATTGGATAATAATATATTAGCATAATAAATACATATGGGATAGTAAATACATATGGGATAATAGGAAACCAGCCTCCATATTTCAAACTAGTGATGTGAATAAACATTCAACATTTCTTTAAATCTCCCCCAATATTGGTAAAGTGTTTCCCCCGATTCTTGTATGAAAGTTGTTATTCTCCTCTTAAAGGAGTTTGTCCTGTAAGAGGGAAAGAATTTTTTCGTAAATTACTCTTGCAAATCATCCCATGTTCTGATGGATCCTGACCTAAGGTTCTGCGTCCAAATTTTAGCTTTATCCTTTAAAGAAATAGGAAAAAACTTGAGTCAAATTATATTCATCCTGTAATTTTGGTATGTGCAAGTATTATATACCTTCAAATTCATTTAAGTGCTGATAATGATTTTCTGATTCTAGACTGTGGAATGTGGGTAACAGTTGGATGACACATGGTTTAAAATTGAAATGTGATGCATCTGGGGGGAAAAGTGATGCAAGATGGTGATATTGTCCTAATAGGATTCGTGAATTGTTTGAATGTCCCAGGATTATTAAGATCGCCATGCTGAGACTCATGTTCTACCTGATCAACTGGATTTTCATCTCGGGCAGGTGGGTTTTCATTTTGGTTCTCGGCCATTTTTGATTGACAATGAAGGTGATGAAAACTCTCTATTGAATCTACTGTTAGATGATCGATACCAATGTCTCATACAACTTAAATACACATTATATACTAAAATTTAAATATGCAAATGTAATATTTTCAAAAGGAAAAAAAATATAATAAACAAGTGAAAAAAGTAAAAATAAATGACAAAAGAAAAAAAAAACACAAATGTAAAGAAGAAAAGAAAAAAAAGTGAGCTGAGAAAAAATTAAAAAAAATAAAAAGAAAAAAATGCAAGGATGTTAAATTACTATTATATCAACTAAATTATACTCTCTGGAAACGGCGCCAAAAAGTTGATACACTTACAAAGTGGTAATTTACTCTCAAGTATAAGAATGTCGAATTAATAAAATAACCTGGTAAGTCTAGAGTAAATCCACATGGAATAGATTTAGTAAAATAAAATAACAATTCGAGTGAAAATAAAAAGACTTGATTGAAGTGATGGACAAATTTTAAATTGAGATATAACAATAAATTAAAATACTGTGGCTAGGGGATCCACTCTTAATATTTTAAATATAGGGAAATCTTACTTTTTATAATATATATTGTCATTATTATCAAGTTAATTTACTTCAAGAATTAATTATGCCAAAACATAAAAAACCAGTCATAAAGGCGGAGATAACATTTGTCTATAACAAGTTCAGTTAGGTACCCAATTATGCCAAATATATAAAACCAACCATAAAGACGGTAACAAGTTTGTCAATAATTAGTCCAGATTTAAATTACTCTCACATATAATATGAGATAAAGTATTAACTGTGTCAATCAAGATTTGATTGTCTACAGTGAAACAAGACACTCTCAAATATAAGAGAAGATTAACTATTATGTTTCAGATTACAATTCGTGTATTATAATATAAATAAGATAAATTTATATAATTTATATTCTTCATATTTAGAGTTTCACCATTTACCCCAGCAGAATGTAATTAGCTACTCATGCATTGAATAAAAAAACACATAATTTTATTACTGAAAGAAAAAAAAAATACTGACCGGTGCGTAATCACACGTGTATAACGCAAGCGCACGTATCGTTCAAGTAGTATAAAAATATCGATCCCACGAGGACTTCACTCCTACTGTTGTTACTAATTATTGAATCTATTTATTTACAAGTATCTAATTAAGGGAGAAGAGAATGATTGCTTGATTGGTTGTTTGAATGTGGATTTGCTAAATAAATAAAATAAATAAATACACAAAAGAAAATACTAAGGAAAATAAATAAAATACACAAATATCTAGGGTTTTAATTCCACACAATATTATTCTAATGATGAATTGATTTTCTTATATATGTGTAATAAATCAGTTTGCTAACTTGGAACACGAAAATATGCATAAGCCTCTTCCGATGGTCAGATGCAAATACCCAAAATAACTCAATTAATCATATTCCTATGTTAATCAAGTTACATGAATTCATTAAGTTCAAGTTCCAATTATGGCTACCCACGCCCGACAGGTATATTCCTATCCTGTAAGGAAAACTATTAAAGGGTTATCTATCCTCAAGGAATATCATGAGCTATTGAATCTAAGGCTGAAACCTAAAATCCCTTCGTCAAGTTCATTTTAAGTTTACCACATAAATTTTATTGTTGATCAGACAACAAGAAGCATTAAGCTTAAGATTCAATAAACAAACAAAAGAATTACCCAATATATAATTAAATCAATTATTAAGTATGTGAATATTGTGTTTCATCACTTCCCTAAAATAAAAATAAAATACTGGGGTTAGGGGATCCACCTTTACTAATTCTAATTTAGAAATCTCCCTTATTATAATACAGAAATTATCAGTGATATTACCAACCAAACATACATGCGGTATCTTGATTAAGTCAGATTTTCAATTAAGTCCAACCGACCATAAGGCAGTGTTATTATTTGTCCATAAACCAGCCATATAGGAGGTAATCATCTGTCACCTAAAGACCGACCATATAGGCGGTGTCACATTATGTCAAATAAATAAACCAGCCATTAAGGCGGTAATCCTTTAATTTAATTATAATTTCCATATTATAATTAAGGGAGATTGATCTAAACTAAAATAATAAAAGCTTCACCCTTCCCCCAGCGGAAATCTAACTACAAAACATAAAAGAAAAGAAACTACTACTATTACTGAAAATAAAAATACATAATTAAATTACAAAAATAAACAAATAAGATGCAATCCTTAAATTCCTTAAAAAAAACCTAAAGAAAGCATGAGAATTACAAATGAAATGGCTTGGTATTTATAGGAAAATCTAAAGGCTTCCACCAATTTCTCCACCAATTGCTCCACCAAACATGGCACCAAACATGGCACCAAATCCTCCATTGGTAGTTTGACAATTCTTTTTTATTTATTATTTTTTTTGTTTTGAAAATGACTTTAATAATTACACATAAAACACTTCCGGATATTTCATCAATTTCGGTCATGAAATCTTCAGAATTTGAAATTATTATGAACGCCAAAGTTGTATATCTTTGACTCTTCTTTAATCACCTCAATCCGATATCGGAGTAAGAAGTTATGGCCAAAATACGACAATTGTGCAAAGTTGAAATTTCCGAAATTGCACTTCGTTAGAACGCCATTTCAAGTTTCCAATCTCCAAAATCAAAATTTCAAGTCAAGTTTTTGCCCTTATTTGTTCCACATTTCGTCCTGATTGATTTCATTAAGTCCCGATTTTTTTTATCTGCAAAATAAACTAAAACACATCAAAACGTTCATCAAACCCGAGAAACTAAACAAAATATTAGGTAAAAGGGCGATAAATAGTGATATATTTTCTGCTCATCAAATACATTACAAGAAATTAAAACACACAAGACACTTCTTCAAAATTCTTAAAGAGAGAAAATGAAAGAAGCATGAAGAAAATGAAATGTGAGCACCTCTATTTATAGTAGAAATGGCATTCGCTCAATTCTTAATTACAACTTTTCAAATCAAATACAAACAATAAATTTTTACTATTTTATTTTTTATTTTTCCTTTTTTGACTTTTTTATTTTATTTTTGTTGATCATTTTGTAAACGTTTGTCACAATCCACCTAAAGGTAGATTGTGACATTTCTTTTTTTCTTTTTTTTACTTTTTTTACTTTTATTTTATTTTCTAATAATTAAAATTACATGCAACACACATTGAATTCTTCACTAATTTTGACCTTGAAAACCTTAGAACTAGAAAATCTTGTAAAGAGAAAAGTTGTAGATATTTGAGTCTTCTTTCACCTGGAACTAGAATCGCCTTAATCTGATATCAGAGTAAAACGTTATGGCTAAAATACGAAACTTGCGCAAATGTGAAATTTCTGAAATTTTACATTGTTAGAACGCCATTTCAAGTTTCTGGCCTCCAAAATCCAAATATCACATCTATTTTTCTAGTTATACATCCAATGTATTATTCCACATACATAAGAATTAAAAATCACAGTAAAAATATATAAAACATAAATTTAATTATCATTTCATAAATGTGCTAAATTAAGGGGATTAATGAAACTACAAGTGTAAAATAATTAATTTTTCTTTTAATAAATGTAAACTTTTTAATGTTCATCATACCCCCAACCAGCTTATTACTAGTCCCTAGTAATTTAAGCGAAAACTAAAAAGAAAAATTCTTATCCAAGTTGATAATTATTTTCTTTCTTTCTAAATAATCAAATAAGTAAATTCTCATGTACTTTTTACCCTTATTTTATACACACATAAAATAAAGTATCAATCAATTAATATTGCCCACAATATTATTAGGTCTTGTTGAAAAGAGAGTAATATTTTTGTCTTAAAATTATATTAGAGTTCACACATTTTTGCCAATGAGAGTTTATTTATAAATACAAAAATAGTTTTTTTTTTTTTTAAATATTAATACATCTTCAATTCTTATAACGAGCTTTGGGCCAGTGACTCCTAGACCAGTTGGCCTTAGGGTACTAAGTGTTAAAAAACCCATACTGACTTAATTGCTCGAGTTAGAAAGATTACGAAATCGAACTTATTCAAACATCTTTTTTATTACAAACTCAAGCTCTACTGTTTTACGCGAACAATCACTGCTTATTGAGGCATGATGTTTGGTTACTAAGTAAAAACTTGATTATTATTATTATCATTTTTTAAACTAACTCAAGCTCTATCGTTTTACGCGAACAATCACTGCTTGCTGAGGTAAAATGTCCGGTTACTAAGTAAAAGCTTAGTTAGTTTTTTTTTTGAGTAAAAATATAAATTTCATTACCTTTAAGTACTACTTCCAACAAACTAGAGAACTGAATATTATAAAATTTTCACTTACAATCCACGATCATATGTTACTGTGTATGTTGATAATACATGTCAAATGAGCATATGAAGATCAAATTTAATCAATATTATGGAGAATTCACAAATTTAAATGATTCAAAAAGAAATAAATAAAAATAATTTATTGTGAACTATTGAGATGAGACTTAGGAGCGAAAACTCTTTACACTCAATCTTTGAACAAAAATTCCACTTGGTTAGTTAAAAATTTATTGTTGGTTTGTGTGTAGTTTTTTTTTTTTAAAAAAAAACAAACACAAGAAAATCACATAAAATAAATTGTTTTTACACACAAAATAACAACAAAGCAAAAACAACATAAAAAATATTTTTTTTAAAGAAAAACACAATAATGAAACATAAAAATGAAAGCTATCTAGTCAATTATCCTCTCCCAAACCAAATTGAGACATTGTTCCCAATGTCTGAATAAGAAGAAGTAGAGTTTAGAAGACATCACTTGGTTAGTGTTGAATTGACAATTAAATCTGCGACTATTTAAAAGAAAAAAAAATTATAGATTAAGAATCAAGTCCACCCTACGCTTCTTGCCACGATCGTTATCAGACCAATTCAACCTGGACGATAAGCTAAAAGGTAAAAGTTAAAAGTTAGTCAATTAATTCATCCAATTTTTCTTGTGGTTAGGATGATATCTTTTACCGGTTTTGAAATAAACCCGAGTTTTTTGGCATCCTCAAGAAATACTAAAAAAAAAATCGAAAAAGTGATCAACATTAAGTTAGTCCAATGGATTTTCGGTGAATGTTCAAGTTCGCCCATCTGTGAATATTTCTTCAACGTGCCTAGCCCACCTGGTAAAGCAATAAAAGAGACAGCATGATTAATCATTTCAGTAAGTCTTTCAGACATACCTGAGACAATATATTCTTCTCCATTTGATTTTTTGATAAGGTTTTCGTCTGCCAAACTTTTTGAAATGATCCCCAAAACTTAACTGCCTCCTCTTGCACGACCTTTGAAATACATCCCATCAATCCAAGATTACCATCGCCATATACTAAGTGCATGTTTCTTTCTGCCATAACTCTACCCAAGCCTAAAAATTCTGGTTTAGTACCAGAGCTAGATCCATAAAATACACAGATATTAGTGACTCGTCGTCTTGAAGTTTTCTCTATTTTTATTCTCTCTCTTATCTGGATGTGTCGTAGAGGGAAATGGCGAGCTGTATTTATGGATAATGAAAAATGGTGAGTAATAAAAGTACTAGTACTCGCAAATGATAATTGTCAAATAAACATTAAAATATATCGTGAAAGTCAAAAAATTTAGATACTGTCGGCAAAATTAAGTAAAGAAAATCAAAACAGTAAATTAAAGAAAATCAAAACAATAATTTAAAGTAAAGGAAATCAAAACAATAAATTAAAAAAAATATATTTACTGGTAGTTGTGATCGTGGCTCACATCTTCCACTGGTTTTACGTCCAGTAACGGCTTGAACGTCCTCTATGGGTCGGGGATATGCTTCCCACCTAATTTTCTTATAAATTGATAAACATGGTCTTTTAAAGTCACTGTATTGTTGTATTTATTTTTGAAATTGTGAATGCAAATTGTGAATCAATTTATCAAATCCATTAGGATGCATTTCAAGAGTCAATGATATATTATATAATGACTCCTTACTCAAGCCATCTCTAATGGGTTGATTTTTTTCTTTCAGATTATTAGTCATCATTTTTAAAGAACGACAACGAGTGTTGCACATCTAACGTGCGTATTTATAACAAACACCTAATTGTTTAGCTCTTCGTTTCTTAACATAGATGATTTTCTCCAAACTAGGTATGTAAGAGATGAATGAATCAAGAAATTTAAGGACTAATATTTTAACCATATTTTACATGTAAGAGTTTAACCTTTTTTTTATGTGGTCGATGTGTCCTGACATTATCTTTTAAATGTATTTTGCGTGTGTATTTTAAAGGATTAATGTCTTTTATATCTTTAAAGTCCATCCAATTCCTTGTTTATGTTCATTCAAAATAAATAATTTACCTTATTGATCGCTTGTGAGAGAGGAAGGAATTACCACATGGTAAGTTTGTTCATCTCCAAGAAAAATAAGTTTGTTCATCTCCAAGAAAAGCATACTTTAATCCTTCTGGCAAAATCTTTAATTCTAATTTGGGTGCTTCCTCATTTTTTCTCATCTTCAAATGTTTATAGTTTCTCAAAATTTTACTTCATCGTCTTCCAATACTTGTGTAGGATCAAGTAAAAAATCATTAGGAATATCTGAATCTAATTGCGTACTTGATTCAAGAAAATTAGCTACACAAATTTCCATAGGATCAAATTAACTCCCCTGAATATTGTTGGGGTTTTATCAGGGAGGCGCAACAGAAGAAGCGCGGTTCGGGCGAAATCGCAGTTTAAAATTTTTAAACTTACAAATAAATTATTCAATATCCAATATTAATAATTCATTCATATTTCACTTAAACATATTTATTCGATATCATATAACGACATAAATAATATAGAAACGTCGCGAAACTTTTGAAAAAATATTTTTCCGTAAAATAGCATAAAACGCGTTTCCGGCCGAACCGACCGACCAATGCACATGGGGACTGCCCAGGTCAGCCCCAAAAATATTTGGATAGTTCATGGACTACCGGAACAGTGACCAGTTCACTGTTTGGGCAGCCGTTATCCGGTAACGCCATTTTCACCGTTTTCACATATTTTCACTACGAAATAATTTCCGATAAATATTTTTCTCGGGCAATTAAAATAAATCAATTTAATCTAATTACTTAATAAATAAAAACTGAATTTTTATCTGAAAAATCAGATTTATCATTAATTATCGTGAAACCCCTAACTTTACATTTTGATCATTTTGGTCCTCAAATTGTCAAATACATATTTAAGTGATCCCAAATAAATCCCAAAATGATTTATACATGTCCAATACATGAAAATAAAATTTGCAATAAAAACTCCAAATTTTTCTGAAATTGCTGAACAGCCCCAATAATTTTCAGGATTTGCAATTTGGTCCTTTTTAGTTCAAAACATGTCAAGATCAAATTCAATCAATCCCAAATTTAATATACATCATATATACATAAAATTAAATCACATATATGAAAAGCCCCAAATTTGGAAAGGGTTATGAACTCTAATTTTACAATTTCCACAAATTGATAAATTAAACAAATTCAATATGTTAATCCAATTCTTTAATTCACTAAACAAGTCTCATCACTTGAAATAACTTAAGAACAATTCTAGGTTATTTATGAATGGCTAAGCAACTGTAGAATGACAACTTTGATTACTAATTAATCAAATAAGCTTAATCACTCCTAATAAACTTATTAATTAAACATACATGCAAAACACCTCCAACAAGTTTCCAATAACAATAATTCACATAATTACAGATTAGAGAAAATTATAAACTACACAAGTTGAAGTATAGAATTATAGAAACAATTTCTTAGTTGAAGAAAATTGGAAATAACTTACAAAAACTCCAAGTTTCTAAGCTTTCTCCTTTTGTTCTTCACTTTTTCTCTCAATTTTAACTTAGTGAATTTTTGGAAAAACTTGTGTTACATGGAAAATGAAACAAAATAAATTTATATGTTGTTTTTTAAGTTTGCCGTGAGACACACAAACAAAACAACAAGGCTTGCATTTGTTTCACTTCAATTGTTTCAAGTTTACTTAATTAAAAGATAACATTTATCTTATATAAAGTAAACTTACAAGTGAACCTATCAAAACATGCAATTTCCTAATATTTAATATAATGAAACAAGTGTATCCACTCATTCCATAACATATAAAAGTTAAATCATTATTAAAGATATTTCTTATATTAATTAATTTAATTATTTAACAAATAAATAATTAAATAATTAAATATAAATATCTTAAATATATGTATTATATTTACATTAAATATCTCAAATACATATATTAATGATATATGCCAAATATCATAATTTGACAATTAATTAATGTGTATTTAATAATATCAAATATTAAATACAAATACACATTAATTAGGAAATGACCATTAGGCCCATTCGCATGTATTTTTCGTTTAACGGTTAAACGATTTATAAATAATCTCCATTATTCATAAAAGTTGCCCTAGTGCTCTACGAGTATATTTCATTAGTGAGACTCTTTAGATTCAGGCATATTCGTCACAAAATCCAATTTCGTGTCCATAATTCACCCACCCGTAAATTATGACGACCACAGATAAACTCGTTGAATCATACAGGTCGAGGTCATTGCATACGTATAATCCCTCTGTCACAGGTATCCGAATTATCCTAGAGATATAGATATAAACGTCAAATCTCTATAGGTATAATCGTGTCGATGTATCTATTAGCAATCTTGTAAATAACACTCGGAACTTACTTCCCAAGTATACCACGGCCATGGATCTAACAGATTGCTAATCATATAATGAATACCTATGCCCTGTATACAGGACTGACAGATCTTATCTTGATACACACATGATATCATGAGCATGAATCCACACCCAACGAACATACGGAGGTCTGATCTTAATAGATTCGTGACGTGATTGCCATATAAGTGTGGAGGATAACTCATATATCTACAATGGTATCTCAAGTCAAAAAATCAATATGCTACTCAACCCAAGAAGATTCCTATTGACGTTGGTGTACCATCTATTAGGTAATCTTCGGTGAGTCATTCAGTGTTTATCAAATAAACACCTACACGTCTATACGAGTCTCCCGATACTCATGGTTCATTGGGATAAACCATCAGACCAAGTCCGATATACGACATGTACTGGTCTCAGTGGATTTTACTAACCGACCCGTGTCAGTAAATCTTGACCAGGAACTTAATTTGATAATATATTTCTAGTAGTGTCTCTTCCCAATATCAATTACAAGCTACAATGTAATTGTGCACTACATTATATATTATCGAGTCTTTGTCTAATATTTATATATCACTAAACATGATTTAGTTTCAATCTAACGAATTAGATCAAATATATATAATAAAAGACAAGAGGTGCTACCATAAATAAGTAATATTATGGAAAAATGTATTGTTCGTATTCATGAATTGGACATAAATACAATCCGGATTGAAGCTCCGAGCACCAACCCAGACAAATATATTCTTCCACAATTGGTTCAATTAGTTCCATGCTCTCGTTTTCACTGTCCTCATCGTATGGTTGTTTTTGCATGTTGAAAAAATTAAGCTTCAACTTTATATTGCCAAAAAACAAATTCATGATTCTATTCCTGCAATTAATTAAAGCATTAGCTGTTGCTGAAAATGGACGACCAAGTATTACAAGAATTGGCTTATAACTGTCTGTTACATGTTATGTTTTCAAGACAATAAAATCCACATGATATATAAATTTATCGACTTTTAATAACATGTCTTCCACAATTTCTTTCAGTACCTTGACTGATCTATCAGCAAGTAAATGAGTTATTGAGAGTAACTCGCTAATATTAAGTTGTTGGTAAATCGAAAATGGAAGAAAACTGACACTGGCTCCAAGATCAAGCAAAACATGTTCAATTTTTTTATTTTCAATAATACATGAAATAATTGGACAACCAGGGTCTTTGTATTTTAATGCATTATTGGTTGATAGAATGGAACTGACTTGTTCAACTAGAAAAGCTTTCTTTCTTACCTGATGTTTTCTTTTAACGGTGCACAAGTCTTTTAGAAATTTGGCATAAGATGGTATCTATTAGATGACATCTAACAAATGAATATTAACCTTTACATGTTTGAATATTTCATATATCTTTGGGAAATAGTTCAATTTCTTTATTTTTAATGCTTGAGGAAATGTAGGTGCATGAGAAAAATTATTATTATCAACGATAAGTAATGGTTCATTAACCTCTTCTTTACCCTCTAAATCTGATTTATTTTCGGCTTCTCGAGGTTTAAGAATAGGTATGTGGATGACTTTACCACTGCAAAGAGTAATAACAGATTTGACTTGGTCTATGTGTTGACTACTAGAACTACCCTCGTGAGGGTTTTGATGATTTTTATGGTTTGGTTGTGGCTGTGCAAGAAATTTTCCATACTCATTAATGGTCAATGCAGATGTGATTTTGGAAAAAGTATCTTTCAAATCAATCAATGTTTGCATATTTTGGTTATTGATGGCTTCCCGTTTCTCAATGAATGCGTGCAAGGTATCCTCAAGGGTTTTCCTAGGCGGTGGGACATATGGTGCATAATTTTGGGATTTTTGGAAATTCTGGTTTAATTGGGGAGGTTGTTGCGATGGTTGTGCTTGATTATCATTCCTCCAATTGAAGTTTGGATGATTTCTCCAACCAGAATTGTAGGTTTGGGAGTATGAGTTTGGATTTGGTATCTTGAAGGTATTTATGAAACTGACTTGGTCATGGAGACATTTTTGCATGACTAGCGAAGTTGGGCAAACTTGTGTGACATGTTCATTTAAATTACAGATTTGACATGTGACTTCTTGAATTGACTTGACATGATCACTCTTTCTCATTTCTAATGCTTTCAACTTTTTTAGCTAAAGATGCATATTTAGCAGAAAGGTCATGGTCTCCCCTAAGGTTAAACATACCTCTACCAAATGACTGTGGTTTTACAAATGACTCATAAGTGCCAACTTTGTAGGGGTTTTCAGGGGGTAAATCCGGTAACGCAGCGGAAGCGGTGGAAAATCAGATTTTCCGATTTCAAAAAATTTTCTCGGATTAATTAAATAAACATATTTATTTAATTATCCAATAATCAAATTATGAAAATAAAATTCAATAAATCATATTTAAGTGAATTTACCGAATTACCCTTACTTGGTATTTTTGTCCATTTTAGTCCGAAATTTATCAAATCAATTTTGAATGATTCTAAATCATTTCTAAGATGAACTTAGCATGTTCAAAACATCAAAACACCAAAGCAACCAAAATCCCCAAATTTCCCTCACTTGGCCGAGAGCCTCCATTAGGGGGGGTTTGTGCATTTTGTCATTTCATGCTTCAAAACACATCAAGATGTAATCCAATCAACATGAAACTTTATATGAATCATATACACATCCTTATACACAACATAAATGAAAAGCCCCAAATTTGGAAGTGGTCATGAACCCTAATTTTTCAATTTCTTCAAATTGGACAAATTAGACCAAATAGTTTAAATCAATTACTTTAATCATCATTCTTCCATCCAATCAAAGTCTCAACACAATGAAACAACTCAAGATCAAATATAGGTTATCTAAGAGTGGGTCAACAACTCTAGATTAGCAACAAGGTTTCCAAAACCACAAAAGAATACTTATTACTACAATAGTCATAAGCTTCCATCATTATACATGCTCAACACTTTCAACAAAACTTCCATCATCAAAAACACAAAGAATAAAGAAAATAATAACATAAGAACATCATAAGATTTAGCCTAGATCCTAAGGAACATTTTCCTTTCTAATAGTAAGTTGAAGAAACTTACTAAAATCCAAGCTTTCTTTGTTTTTAACTTTCTTCCTCACAAGCTTTCTTTGCTTTCTTTAATGGAGTTTCTTTGTAAAGTGTATTAGGTTAGAAAGTGAAAATGAAATGAAAACAATATATACTTGTTGCACTTAAGGCCTTGGCCGAAACTTTCACAAGCATATACATCAATTTTCATTTCAATTTCATTTCACAAATATTTGATCAAGTTGACAAAATATCTAAAACACCTTTAAAGATATTTCTAATTAAGTCAACTAAGGCAACTAAGTCATTTAAACCAAATATCCAAAGTTAAGATATTTATATTTTAATTAATTTAATCATTTAACGATTAAATAATTAATTAATTAATTAATTAAAACTAATATATTAAATATATGTATTATATTTACATTAAATATCAAATACATATATTCATTTAGGATATAAGTCAAATATCTCAATTTGACTATTAATTAATGTGTATTTAAATTAATCAAGTATTAAATGTAAATACACAATAATTAATCAAATGACTATCGGGTCCCTTTAGCATGTATTTTGCGTTTAACCTTTAAACGACTTTATAAATAATCAACATTATTTATATTTGTTGCTCTAGTGCTCTACGAGTATATTTCATTATTGAGACTCTCTAGATTCAGGTATATCCGTCACGAAATCAAATTTCGTGTCCATAATTTTTCCGCCCATAAATTATGACGATCACGGATAATCTCGCTGAATCATACAGGTCGAGGTCATGGAAAATATATAATTCCTCCGTCACAGGTATCCGGATAAATCTCAGAGATATAGATGTAAACGTCAAATCTCTATTGGGATTATCCAGTCGACTATTCTATTAGCAATCTCTAAAAGAATGTTTAGAACTAGCTTCTAAACTTTACCACGGGCCCATGGTTTTATCTGATTGCTAATCATATGGACTACCTATGCTCTGGTACACAGAACTGATGGATCCTATCTTGATACACATAGGACACCCTGAGGATCTATCTACACCCAACGAACATGTGGAGGTCTGATCTAAATAGATCGGTGACGTGATTGCCATCTAAGTGTAGAAGATGTCTCATGTGCCCACAATGGCATCTCAAGTCTAAGAATCACAAGTGCTACTCAACCCGAGAAGATTCTTATTGACGTTGGTGTACCATCCATTAAGAATCTTCGGTGAGTCGTTCAGTGTTTATCCGTTATAAACACCTATACGTCTATACTAGTCTCCAAGACTAATGGTTCATTGAGAAACCATTGGAATCATATATTCCAGTATACGACATGTACCGGTCTCAACGAGTTTACAATACTGACCAAGTAGTGTAAACATTGACCAGGAACAGTCTGAGAATGACAACATCATGATACTACTCAATGTCAGTTGCGACGCTTTTGCAACAGTACCATGACTAATCATTCTAAGGTCATTACGTCTTTACCATATAAAAAGATAGATTATATTATAGAAACTGCATATATTATTCATAATAATAATGTTTTACAGAAGTATTCAAAAGAAATACAACCGGGAATTGGCGCTCTGAGCACCAACCCCAACAAACTGTACGGGCCAAATTTGGGCCTAGGGCATTATCATCTTTTCGTCTTAAAGCCTATGTGACAGACTAGAGCCAACTACTTCAGATAGCCTAAATCAGAGGCCAATGTTGGGCTAAGGATCCAAATTTCTATCAGGTCTGATTCAAGAAATAACCCATATCAAATTTTGGCCAAGGACCCAATTATCTTCTCAGACCCAATTACAGCCTACAAGGCATCCCACTTTCTAACAAAGACCCAACTAAAAAATATCCCTTTATAAATTGATTGCTCTCCGCACATTTGGCTGATTCATCACCGAAAGTTGAATTTTAAACATGTTAGTGGGTCTCACCTTCATAAATATGACCTCTATTCCAGCTAAAAGATTATTCCTTAGTTTATAAAAGGAAGCAGAATTCAGAATTACATTCATTCAACCTTAAGCATCATCATCGAAGCTTAATCATTATAATCTTAAGCTCTCAAAGCCTCTCACCCTTTAAACACCGGCCCACCGCCCTCACGGCAGTCCACGGTGGTCAAAGTAACCTCATACCTTGCTCTCTACTTATTTACCGCTCGTCTTCACTACTGACTTGAGCATCGGAGCGCCTACGGCGCCCACCACACGAGTGGGTAGCGGCTCTCCGCTCACTCTACCTTTGTTTTGTAGGATCGTTAGTGCCTCATCATATAAATTCTCGATTGTGGACTGAAAGTGAAATCCAGTGTGTACACCAATTGTGTCATATTGTTGTGCATTCTCTACTATGTGTTCTAGGTAATCTAGTGCATCTTCAGGATTTTTATCCATAAACTCACCATTACACATCATTTCCACTACTTGTCTACCTTGAGGTGTAAACCCTCGTAGAAGTAGGAAATCAGCCTCCATGTTTCAAATTCGTGATGTTGACAAACATTCAACATCTCTTTAAATCTCTCCAAATATTGGTAAAATATTTCCCCCGACTCTTGTGTCAAAGTTGTGATTCTTCTCTTAAAGGAGTTTTTCCTGTGATGGGGAAATAATTTTTTTCAGAAATTGCTCTTGCAAATCATACCATATTCTGATGGATCCTAACCTAAGGTTCTAGAGCTAAATTTTAGCTTTATCATTTACAGAAAAAGGAAAAAACTTTAGTCGAATTTTATTCATGCTGGAATTTTGGTATGTCCTAGTGGGATTCATGAATTGTATGAATGTCCTACGATGATTAAGAGCGCCATCCTGAGACTCATGTTCTACCTGATCAACTGGATTTTCATCTCGGGCAGGTGGATTTTCATTTTGGTTCTCGGTCATTTTGACTACGATGAATGTGATGAAAACTCTCTATTTAATCTACCGTTAGATGATCGAGACTAATGTCTCATGCAACCTAAATACAGACTATATATTAAAATTTAAATATGCAAATGTAATACTTAAAAAAAGGAAAAAAAAAATATAATAAACAAGTGAAAAAAGTAAAAATAAATGACAAAAGAAAAAAAAAGAACAAATGTAAAGAAGAAAAGAAAAAAATGCGATGTAGAAAATAAAAATTAAAAAAAAAAAAGAAAGAGAAAAAAAATGTAAGGGTGTTAAATTATTATTGTATCTACTAAATTATACTCCCCGATAACGACACCACAAACTTGACACACTCACAAAGTGGTTCTTTATTCCCAAGTATAAGAGTTTCGAAGTAATAAAATAACTCGGTAGGTTCGGAGTAGATCCACATGGAATAGATTTTGTAAAATAAAATAACAATTTGAGTAAAAATAAAAAGGCTTGATTGAAGTGATGGATAATTTTTAAATTGAGATATAACAATAAATTAAAATGTTGGGGCTAGGGGATCCACTCTTAATATTTTAAATATAAAGAAATCTTATTTTTTATAATATATAATTTGTCATTATTACCCAGTTAATTTACTTCAGGAATTAATTACGTCAAAACATATAAAATCAGACATAAAGGTGGGGATAACATTTGTCTATAACAAGTCCAATTCGGTACTCAATTATACCAAAATATATAAAACCAGCTATAAAGGCGATAACAAGCTTGTCAATAAGTAGTCCAGATTTAAATTACTCTCTCATATAATATGGGGTAAAATATTAATTGTGCCAACCAATATTTGATTATCTATAGCGAATCAAGACACCCTCAAATATAAAATAAGATTAAATATTAGGTTTCAAATTACAATTCATATATTATAATATAAGTAAGATTAATTTATATACTTCATATTTAGAGTTTCACCCTTTACCCCAAAAGAATGGAATTAGCTACTCATGCTTTAAATAAAAACACACATAATTTTATTACCGAAAGAAAAAAAAATTACAATAAAATAAAACACACAAGACATTTCTTCCAAATTATTCAAGAGAGAAAATGAAATAAGCATGAATAAAATGAGAGGTGGGCATCTCTATTTATAGTAGAAGTGCGCATCTCTCAATTATTAATTTCATTTTTTTAAATCAAATACAAACAATAAACTTTCACTAATATATTTTTTTCTTTTTTTTTTTTGACTTTTTTATTTATTTTTGTTGATCATTTTGCAAACATAGGTGGATTGTGACATTTCAACTTTATTTTTTTTATTTTTTATTTTTTACTTTATTTTCTAATAATTAAAATTACATGCAACACACATTGACTTCTTCACCAATTTCGACCTTAAAAACCTCCGAATTAGAAAATCTTGTAAAGAGAAAAGTTGTAGATATTTGAGTCTTCTTTAATCTGAAACTAGAATTGTCTCAATCCGATATCAGAGTAAAAAGTTATGGCTAAAGTATGAAACTTGCGCAAATATGAAACTTCTGAAATTTTACACTGTTAGAACGTCATTTCAAGTTTATGGCCTCCAAAATCCAAATGTCATGTCCATTTTTCTAGTTATGTATCCAATATATTATTTCACATACATAAGAATTAAAAATCATAATAAAAATATATAAAACATAAATTTAATTATTATTTCACAAATATGCTAAATTAAGAGAATTAATGAAACTATAAGTGTAAAATAATTAATTTTTCTTTTAATAAATATACACTTTTTAGTGTTCATCATTTTTCAAGCTTAATTTTAACATTAAATTATTATATGGTCCGGTTTCTGTTTTAAATATTGAAGAACTTGAATATATCCAGAAACATTCTCCGAACTATTAAGAATAAGAACCTATCATAATATAATCAGTTTTGATTCTAGAACCGAATTTTTGATTCGATTCCAAACACTTTCGGATCACCCCTAAAATGTGAAAATTAGATATTAATAAAATATAACATACAAAAAGTTGGATCATATGCTTTACTTGAAAAATTAGGACCACCTGCTTCACTTGAAGGAAAAATTATATTATGTTTTGGGTGTATATGTCTCTCTCTCATAATAGCTAAGTTTCATAACTGTGTGAGACCCCGCTGCTGTGAGAGAGATGACATATACACCCGAAACATGATATATTATCTCCACTTGAAGAGGTCATGTTAATAACCAAGTAAATAAATATCCTTTCATGTCATGTCTGTCAATATCTGCGATGTGAATGTTGAATCCCGTGAACTCATATAACTCTTGAGATTTGTAAATGAAATTCTAAGCATCCCATGCGAGGAAAAAAAAAAAAACTAAAAATAATCACAAAGCTGCAGCAAGTTTTTAATTAGCAAAAAATTCGATGACACAGATTTCTTCAACAATTAATTAAGTAGAAAATACCGCATTGTTAATGCTTGCTTCAAAGGGATAACAGAAGACCTAGAAACAATTTTAAAAAGAAATCATCCTGCACAACATTAACATGCTAATTACACTTGAGATACAAATACAGATTTTTATTTAATTATCTATTTTGATATTTAGATACAAACATGAAAAAGTACAATAACAATTAAGAAAACACAAATACTGAAATGTCGTGCAGTGTAATTTTAAAATTACAATATTTAAGTGTCTTTCTGGTTAAGATCGGAGGTACAAACAAGAGGAGATTTAGACGACGACTTTTAATATTATTCAACCAACCATGAGCAAAAAAAAATCACCCCCAAAACATACCCTAAATCTAATTACGTTTGAGTAGGACGAAGAAGTCAATCATTTTATCATGTGCTCTCTCCATAATGAGAGAGAGATTCTCGTCAGCCTTTGTAGTGAAACGGTCGAATATTTGGTCCACAAACTCATCTCCAAAGTGCTCTTTGACAAGTCCCTCAAATACTGCTCTCATCATTAATGTAAAATCTTTTGGAGAAGTGAATATTTTCTGCTTGGGATTACTCATCCTCTCCATTCTCTCTATGGTAAATTTTCCATTTTCTTGGATAATTGCTTCCAACTCTTTAGGTGTTGGATTGTGCATAGGCACATCGAAGGATCTCACTTTTTCTTCACTAAGTATTCCCTGAAATAACAAAATTACATTTGTTACAACATTTGAGGGGCCAAAAATTAAGTTATAAAAATAAACTTTTAGGGATCAAACTGCTAAAAAAAAAAAAATGATTACCAACTTGGCCATGTCAACTAGGCAAGATCCCAAAAGTTGATAAAATGAACCAGGAGCATTATTAGCCAATGGGACTCCATCTGGTACAGCAAAAATGACAAAAGCTGCTAACCCTCCAGGCACAAGTTCATGTGCTCTGTGATTCAGAAAAGAATCCAAGTCAATCTTGTACTGAGCGTTATAAGCCTCTATAACTTCATTCACAAATCTTCTGGTTTGAATAGTACTTCCTTTAGGCCCATCAACTTTGGGAACCTTGGAGAGCCAATGCAGTGTATATGAAGAGTGAACAAAATGCAGTGATGACTTGGGGAACAACCGAGTGTAAAAAGAACCCGGCACACCGGCGGCCAGGTAATTCCGGGATTGAGGTAGAGATTTAAAGAGTGTGTTGAAATCATTATCGGAGTGATCGTTGAAAAACACTTGGAATTCCAAGGTTCCGGGTGAAGGGCATTGTCGTAATTTCAGCTCTACAGCGTCTATTATGTTTTGCACGGCAATGAAGGTGTTAGGTCCGGTGGAGCAGCCGTAATCAGCTATCCGAAATGTGTTTGAACCCAAGATTTTCAAGTCAAGCTTATCAATTATGCCTTCATTGAGCAAATCCTTTGCGGCATTCACAGCTCCCCCCTGTAGCCATAAATTAATCTCAGTTCTTTGTGTAATATGTGTTAACACTGATATTTAAAAAAATAATAATAATAAATAAATTCAAGTCCAGAAAACTAAAGAATTAAATTGAAATTTTACCCATTTCTATGTATGTTTTACCTTTTATCTTTATTTTTTTTTTTTCGACCATGATATATATACACACACAATACTTTGTAGAATCAAATGTATTTAGAAAATCACAAATAGAGAATAAATTTATTTCTAAATACACAAATTTATGCAAAATGTTATAAACAAGTGTTGTACAAAATCAGTTTTACTATTTTTTATTTTTGTGTCTAGCCTACTAAACAAAGGTAGTTCTATAATAACTCACAATTGGTTGGCTGAACTTAAATTTGGACTAAAATTAGATCCAAAATCTAAGAAAAATTAGAATTCATTAATAAATTAAATTGTTAATGTAAAACACATATATGATAATATTAAGAAATTTGGACTTAATTTTTGATCAAATCATAAATAATATTTTAATATTCATCATCCTTTATTAATAGGGTTCGTCTTAGACCCCTGAAACTTAAGATCGCCCCTGCTACTAAATTTTATAATCTCTCTTAATCGTAGACTCTGTTTTTGCCCTACTTAATTTTACCGGCCTTAGTGGAACCAAAATCTTAGATCAGCTAAGTATTACATTCTAGCTAGACAGTCTGTTAAAGAAAGAAACATATATGGGCAATGAAAAAAAAAAAAAAAAAACCTGATAAGTAGAATTGTTGACATAGCTATTAGCGCCATCTCCACCAACCATGGGACGTGATTTGGACAAATTTTGTGATTCAGCTGCCATCTTAAAATTGAAGTTTTTTGCTTCTTCAAGCTTCAATTGAATGACAATTTGATTTTACACCTTGTAAATTTATAGTATTATTCAAGGGTTTATCCGGCAGAATGTCTTCACAATGTCGTTGTGCCGGATGGTGAAAGGAAACTTCAGACAAGTGTTGGGTAATTTTCCAAGTAATTATTATTTTTTTTTTTGAAAGTCGACGACCTGACGACCTTCTAGAGGATTTTGGAAAATAATAACATTAGATCCCTAATGTTTGAGGTTTTCAACATATAGGGATTATAATTTATCCATGTTTTGCAAATATGTCCGTTTATATTTTAGCCTATCCCCAGCAAATATGATCGCAATTTTATATAGCATGTAAGCGCATGAATCACATAAGTAATATAAAAATATCGATCCATAATGAATTGTTATTATTGTCTAATACTAAAGTTTTATCAAGCCTATCCTTATTTAGACTAATGTTTATGAAGATAAAACTATTGACTAAGGAAAATAAAGTAAATAGAAAGCAAACAATAAGCACGATAAAATATCAAGATAAAAAGAACTTATGATCACAAATTTCCCACAATATTCCCTTAAATTAATATCATATATATTTAATTTATCAACGATAATGAATTATTAATCTTAAACACAAAGTTATCTACAAGCCTTTCAGATGGTCAAATAGAAACGCTCAACTTAGTTTAATTTGTAAGAACCACTTTCCTAGCGCAGCGGAAACACATTAGGCAGGATCGGACTAGAAAAAATTTTCTGCCCTTCTCTCATTAAGGCCGAATCGATCCAGCTCCACTAGTGAAATTTTGCTACTGTTTTCAATAAAATTCCAGCCCCGGAACAGCCCCCAGACAAGACTATTTTGGACTCGAAATGCGCCAAGCTCACTGCCCAAATCAGCCCATATTTGTGTGAACAGCCCCTGTGTTTCAGATCTATTTTTCCAGTTAAAAACAGCCCCAACACAGTTTTAAAACACCTCTAAAAGTTCCCCAAAAAATCTAGATTAAAAGGAACTCAAACGGAGTCTCGAAACACAACTTTTATGAGCGCCAGTGAGCAGAAAATTGCTCACTGCTGTGTAGTATGTTTGTAGAAGGAGATTATGATTTTTGTTCGACACCAAAAGTTCTTCCGAGCTATATCTCGTTACTAACAGAAAGTAGTGTGGGTTAGACTTACAAAACTAATCCTTAAACACTTTAGAGATTAAAGTCACACAAGATTTTCTATTTTCTTTTTCTTTTTGTTCTTCTTTTGCTTTTCTCAACACTTGAGAGAGTTTTAAGAACAATAGAGGTGTCTAGGGTTGCAAAATAAGATACCAAGGCAAAAAAGAAAAAGAAAATCCTTTTTATACCCAGAGTTATTGTTTCCAAAACAAGTCAAAACCATTCCCCTCCCATCAATGCAATTTTCGGCCATACATGTTATTTTTTAAAAAAAATTTGTAACATCAATCTTAAATTTTCCATAATGGAAAAGATGTTACAAAATAAAAAGGTTAACACCTTTTAAAAAGTGTAACTTCCAAATTTAATCCAAGGGTTTCCAAAATTCAAATTCGGAAATTACAAATTTAGCCTTATTAAATTATATCATATATATTTTAATATCATGTATTTAATAATTATCATATAATTATTAAAAACCATATATTAAATTTTAACATATAGTTTCAAGTGTGACAAAATAATATTATTAATCATATTAATAATATTTTCATATGTGAGTATATAATTGGCCTATCCAATTATATTTAATCTGCTATAATATATCGAGCTAGCACGGGGATCAAATGAACCTACAATTCTGAGCTCTAATAATCCCGGAATATTAATTAAGCTCTTAATTAAATATTCTGAATTATTAACTCTCAGGTTATTCCATAAAAACCCAAAGCTGCACTCTCATTACCGCAGATAGATAGATTAAGCCTAACCACATCGGTGTTCATCGATATAGTCATTAAATAGAGGTTGACCCTTCACGAGTATCTCGTAATTAGAGCCGGGTCATAATATCCGTTATATCCCTCTAATTATTTTTACCTTAAGTACCATTGATTCTCTAATGAACGATTTATTCATAACCATTATAAATGTTAATCTTTCTATTCGTTATAGAAAGACTTGAGCGCTCTAACTGTTCAAGTACCGAATCAATCCTTAAGGAAGATACTCATCTACTTCTCGCAAGAATGAGTGAACTCTATATCTATGTAAAACGTCCACAACTACACATGAAACTATGTCCTTAAAGTACGTAGCTATTGGTCTGGATTGCTAAATCAACCTCACTTTTGTAAATCAAATGACATAGTCTACATTCAGGATTAAGATCAATCCATATATAACCATCTAGAAGATTGAAAATGAATTTCTTTATTTAACAGATATTATAAGAAACTCATTTCCATCTTGGTCCAGTCCTATATAATCACATCATGCAAAGTGCATTCATTCTCATGTCTCCATATGTGTAGGGGTTTTAAGGCGCAGCGGAAGGCGCGGTTCGGGCAAATCGAAACTTTAAAATTTTAAACTTACCGAATAAATCATTTAATATCCCATATGAATAATTCATTCATATTTCACTTAAACTTATTATATTTATTATCAAATAATAATATAAATAATTTAGAAAATATCGCGAAACTTTTACAAAAATATTTTTTCGTAAAATGACATAAAACACGTTTTTTCCCACACCGACCAACCAATACACATGAGGGATGTCCAGGTTAGTCCCAATAGTACTTGGGCAGTTTATGGGCTGCCTAAACAGTGACCAATTCACTGTTTGGATAGCCGTTCATATTTTCACCCTGAAATAATTTCCGGCAATTATTTCAATGCCCAATACACATCCAATATATTTAAATAATATATTTTCATCCAAAATTTTCTAGAATTTCAAGGTCTGATCTGGATGCAAAAATAATAATTTTTCATGCTTTAAATCCATTTTTCTCAATTTTAATCATATTACTATTTACATCAAACAAAGTCACCACCAATGAAGAACTCAATAACAATTCTAGGAGTTATAAGAGTGGTCATAACACTCTAGAATGACAATAAATCATTATATGATAAAATTGAACTAATATTACCCAATCTTACTTCACACGTGCATCTAGCCTCCAAATCCATCAACCAAATAAAAAAACCCCCAAATTTTAGAGTAAAAAAGAATTTCTACAACATTTGTAACTTATTAGAACAATAAAACAATTTTTCTAGGTTGAAGAATATTAAAGATTACATTTAATCTCTAAACTTTCTTAAGTTTTTGTTCTTTCTTTGATTCTTTTCTCTCTACTCTATTTGGTGTTTTTCTAAGGTTGAAGATGGCTAAGTTAACATTACAAAGCAAATGAAAAAAAATATTTCCCTTATATATCCAAAGCCTTTGCCGAAATTGGGAGCAAAAAAAAAAAAAAAAAAAAAGATATTTTTGCATTTTAATCAAATTAAAGAAGCAAAATTCATTTTTAACATCTTTTTCTTAAATGTAAAAAGTCAAACTTATACACTATAATAATTTCCTAACTTAAATAAGTCCTTAGATATTTATATTTTAATTACTTTAATTATTTAACAATTAAATAATAAAAAATTACTTAAATCTAAATATCTAAATATATGTTATGTATCATATTTACTTTAAATAATCAAAATACATATATTTATGATATATGTCAAATATCTTATTTGATAATTACTTAATGTATATTTAATAAAATCATATATTAAATACAAATACATATTAATTATGAGATGACTGAAATGCACCTTATACATGTATTTTTCGTTTATCCCTTAAACGATTCGAATTAACTCATTTAATCCGATAAAGTATTATGAATGATATGTACTATTCATAATGTGTTGCCTAATTACTCAACAAATACACTTCATATTGTGAAACTCTTTAAGTTTAGGTTTATCCGTCACAGAATCAAATTATGTGTCCATAATTCACCCACTCGTAAATTATGACGACCATGAATAATCTCGCTAAACTATCCAAGTCGAGGTCATTGCAGATGTATAATCTCTTTGTCACAGGCTATCAATATTATACTGAGGATATAGATAGGAATGCCGAATCCCTTAGGTATAATATAATCGACTTACAAATTTACGATCTCTAAATAACAGTCGGAACTCGCTTGCGAAGTATACAACAGCCATGGATTTACCAGATCGCAAATAAGTACATGATACTTATGCCTCATGTAAACAAGACTGACAGATTCTATCTGATACTCACAAGATATCATAAGCATGAGTCCACACCCAACGAGCAGGTGGATGTATGATCTATATAGATCGGTGACGTGACTGCCATCAAAGTGTGGAGGATGTCTCATATATCCACAATAGTATCTCAAGTCAAATGACCACTATGATACTCGACTCAAGAAGATTTCTATTGATGTTGGTGTACCA